>JXCR01138450.1:9391-26034 GCA_002079205.1 Phalaenopsis hybrid cultivar | reverse complement strand
GCATAATTAATCTTAAATCCTAATTATGTCTAATTCACATTAGACTTAATTAATCCTTTAAGTCTTACTTAAATTAGGCTTAATTAATCTTAAACCCTAATTAAGTATAATCTACATTAGACTTAATGAATTTCTTAAGCATTACATAATTAGGCTTAATTAACCTTAAACTCTAATTAAGTTTAATCAACATAAGACTTAATTAATCCCTTAAGCCTTACTTATATTAGGTGTGCTAATCCTAACCCTAAAAATTCACATTAGACTAAGCCTAAACCCTTAATCATAGGTTCAACCTAACTTGAACCTCACCCTAAATCTTGGGTCTAACCCACATTCGACCAACCTAAACATTTAATCTAAGGTTCAACCCGACTTAAATCTTACCCTGAATATTGGGTTTAACCAACATTAGACCCAACCTAAACCTTATGTTCAATCCAAATTGAACTTAAGTCAACCTAAACCTTAGGTTCAACCCAAATTGAATCAAAGTTAACTTAAACCGTAGATTCAACCAAATCAAACCTAAGTCAACTTAAATTTATCCTAATTAGGTTTAATCCATACTAAACCTAATTAATTAACTAAGTCTTAATCTATTCTAATTAGTTTTAATATAAATTTAACATAATTAATTAACTAAGTCTTATCCACGTTAGACTTAGTCAAACCTATATTAATTAGGTTTAATCTAAATTAAACCTAATTATTTAATTAAGTCTTAACCACATTAGGCTTTGTCAAACCCAATCCTAATAAGGTTTAACCCAAATTAAACTGAATTAATTAACTAAGTATTAACCACATTAGGCTTAGTTTAAACCTATCTTAATTAGGTTTAATCGAAATGTAACCTAATTAATTAACTAAGTTATAACCATATTAGGCTTAGTTAAACCTATTATAATTAGGTTTAAACAAAATTAAATCATATTAGTTAACTAAGTTTTAACCACATTAGACAGTTAAACTTCAGTCCTTAAGTCTAACACATATTAGACTTACTTAACCTTAACCCTTAGGTTCAACCTAAATTGAACCTAAGTCTAAGTCCAAACCAAATTGGACTTAGCCTTAAACTTTAGGTTCAACTCTTATTGAACCTAAGCCTAAGTCCAAACCAAATTGGACTTAATCTTGACCATTATGTTCAACCTAATTTGAACATAAGTCTAAGTCCAAACCAAATTGGACTAAAATTTAAAATGCAAATTGAACCTAAGTTAACCACAACCCTTGAGTTCAACCCAAATTAAACTCAAATTAAAGTCCAAAATAGCTTGTACTTAAACATCTAACCCTTAGGTTCAAATCCAAATTGAGCCTAAGCCTAAGTCCAAACTAACTTGGACTTAGTTTTAACCTTTGAGTTCAACCCAAATTGAACTCAAGTTTAAGTGTGAATAACTTAGACTTAAGCGTTTAAGTTAACCACAACCCTTGAGTTCAACCCAAATTAAACTCAAATTAAAGTCCAAACTAGCTTGTACTTAAACATCTAACCCTTAGGTTCAAATCTAAATTGAGCCTAAGCCTAAGTCCAAACTAACTTGGACTTAGTTTTAACCTTTGAGTTCAACCCAAATTGAACTCAAGTTTAAGTGTGAATAACTTAGACTTAAGCATTTAAGTTAACCACAACCCTTGAGTTCAACCCAAATTAAACTCAAATTAAAGTCCAAACTAGCTTGTACTTAAACATCTAACCCTTAGGTTCAAATCTAAATTGAGCCTAAGCCTAAGTCCAAACTAACTTGGACTTAGTTTTAACCTTTGAGTTCAACCCAAATTGAACTCAAGTTTAAGTGTGAATAACTTAGACTTAAGCATTTAAGTTAACCACAACCCTTGAGTTCAACCCAAATTAAACTCAAATTAAAGTCCAAACTAGCTTGTACTTAAACATCTAACCCTTAGGTTCAAATCTAAATTGAGCCTAAGCCTAAGTCCAAACTAACTTGGACTTAGTTTTAACCTTTGAGTTCAACCCAAATTGAACTCAAGTTTAAGTGTGAATAACTTAGACTTAAGCATTTAGCACTTAGGTTAAACCTAAATTGAACCTAAGTATAAGTTCAAATCAAATTGAACTTGACTTTTGGCTCTTAGGTTCAACCTGTATTAAACCTAAGTCTAATTCTAAGACTCAAACTAACTTAGACTTAATTTTAAGTTCAACTCAAATTGAACTTAATTCCAAGCCTAAAAAAACTTGAATCTAAATTTCTAGGTTCAGCCCATATTGAACCTAAGTTTAGCTTCAAATATTTTCTAATTAGGTTTAAACTAAATGAAACCTAAATAAGATACTGAGTCTTAATCACATTAGACATAGTTAAATCAACAGAGAATTAGGTCTTACATACATTAGACTTAATTATTTAATTATGTCTTAACTAAAGCAGACTTGATTAAAATTAAGCTTCTAATTTTAATTCACCTTAGAATTAGCTTAATTTCAACTCAGAACCCATTCTACGACATCAGACTTAATTGATTTTAAGTTCAATTGACACTGGACCTAAAACATTAAGTTTGGTTCACATGAATTCTAGTCCTAGTTGAATTTAAATTTAGGTTTAAACTAACTTAGACCCAACTTAAATTCAGCACCATCATAAACTCCTTTAGGTCTAGTCCAACCTTGATCCGATGAAAATTTCTTTTAATTGAACTACGATGTTAACCAAACTCAACTAAAGTTAATCCAATTCAATTGAATCATTTGGATAATTTGACTCAACTCAGATTTTCCATAATGGAACTGAACTTTAAACTTAAAAGAACTTTGAGTCTAGAATTGATTTAAGTCTTATCCAAACTTAAAGTATAATTTATGTTTAAATTAACTTAAACTTTCACCCGAGTTTAAAGTTGTTTGAACTTAAGTTTCCCTAAGCTATTCTAATTAGTTTGATTGCAATCAACCTAAGTTAGTTTGGGTCAATCCTAGTATGCTCAAGAAAACTTAAAGATAATTCGAAAGACAACTAACCAAACTAAGGTTAAATTTAGATTACCTGGAAATCTTTTGTTAGATTAATTCAATTCAATTTGAAATATTTCTAAAAATTAATCTTAAGCCAAGTGATTGAAGGTTGAATAGGGTTTTATTTCTCCAAATGAGAAATGAAGCAATTTTACCTCATATGAGAACAATTTGAGCTAAGGTAATAAATGACATAAAAGTCCACATTAAAAGACATTAAAACTTAAACTTGAACCCAAAAATGCAACTAGGTTTGAGAAGATCTTTTGGAGGAGGTTGCCCATGGTTGCTAATAAAATATCTTCTAGTCACTTATGAGTAATCAAACAACAAAACTTAATGACCCTTGGGTGAAGGAACCATGGGATCTTTATTGAGTCATCTCAAATAAAAATAATAAAAAATGACAAAAAATTAATCAGCTAATAAGTCTTAAGCAACCTAAAGTTTTCAACTCCTAAAATGGGGAAAAGACTCTAAAACATGAATAAAACCCTAATAAACAAAGATCACCGAGTGCTACTTAAACTCAGTTTGCTTTGGTCTACAAAGATTTCTTAGTAATGTAATTTGTGGTTATTGACAAGAATCTTCTGGTCCTGGTGTAACTACCTTTTGGACTAAGTAGATCAAGGTATCTTACGACCCTAGGTTGACAGAGCCATGGCTATCTTGATCGGGTTATCTAAAAATTTAAAACTCAACAGACAAAAAATACATAAAATGTCTTTTTTTTGCTAACTTTATTTTGCAGTGTTGCTGAAGATAAGACGAATGTCATCCTAGATTTTCTTTACATGTAATAGGGTGTGCTAACTATTTTTTGCAGGACGTTCATTTAGCCACTCAAGACATGGATCAAAAAGATGAATCTCAACTAAACAAACTTTAGGATAGTGTGGAATCCACTACCTTTGAATAGGACTTTGACATTCCTTTCCTTAACAACATTTTAGAACTTTATGAGGCCAAATATATAATCAAAAGTTTTCTTAAATACTTGTGGATGATTTAAGATGTAATTAACAATAGAGACTTGTCCCAATAGGAAGAAGTGAACCTCAGAACAAATACATAAACCTGAAATCTCTGGAATGATGCTTTCATAAGGATTCTTTGACAGCAACAAATTCTTTATGAAAGGTCCTTAGACATTTATTTGTTTTCGCTATTATTTTCCTTGCTTCCTTCAGTTTCTCCCTCTCATGCTCGTTGATAAATTATGAGTTGGAAGAATTTAAGAAGGCAGGAAATCTAGCGATAAACAAATTGGCAACTCCATGACAATGACAACAACATACAAGACCAATGGTGCAATTGTGATTATTGCCAACAGTCTGGTGTTGCCACTAACTCTCTGTGTGATATACAACCCACAACATCACGAGATGGAGAAAGGCAATCTAGACTAGTAGAGTTGAGTTTTTTTGTTGATTTGGTGTGGTTTGTTATGATTATGGATTTTTTTTTTATTTTCTCCGCTAGCTTAGATTTGTGGTAGTTTATTTTATATGTTATTTTATTACTATTGGTGAATGTTTCATGTCATGTTTGTGCTCAGTTGTGTACCTACTTACGTCTTTACGTTGTTGTCTTCTTTGATACATGTTTTTTTGTTTAGTTTTCACATATTTTGATAGCATGTTACCTATGTTTTACTTTTGTTGCTAGTTGATGTGACATACTTCGATTTCTGCTATCATGTTCTAATGAGACAATTTTCATTGGCATGTTGAATAGTAGGATATAAACCAAGTTTGGAGGAGAGAAGTTCACAAAATTAGTTGTCTTAAGTGATTATGTTCCTTGCTGAGATTTCAATTTTATGCATAATTTTATGAGTCTCAATCAATAAATAATGAAATGTAAGAATTATATTGATGCAATGTGAAACTCACTAAAGGTTGGGATGAAAGTGTATACTACTAGTCTTATGCCAAAAATCTTTTCTTTTTTTCTAAACATAAAATACTCTTAACATTTAAGAGGTAGGCCTATGAGACTCGTCACTAATCCTTAGAGTTTTTAAACCTTTCCATTTTATTTCAACAAGGATGAAATTTAATTTGTATGTATTCATCTAAGAGCTAAATATCATAATAAGGGATGACTAAACATATAATTAGGGATTAGAAAGCCTAAACTCTATAACNAAATATCATAATAAGGGATGACTAAACATATAATTAGGGATTAGAAAGCCTAAACTCTATAACAAAAAAAAAAGAAAAATAAATTGATATTTAATTAGATATAGTAAATCTCATAGGCCTAAAAATAAAAATAAAANCTTAATTGATTTTAAGTTCAATTGACACTGGACCTAAAACATTAAGTTTGGTTCACATGAATTCTAGTCCTAGTTGAATTTAAATTTAGGTTTAAACTAACTTAGACCCAACTTAAATTCAGCACCATCATAAACTCCTTTAGGTCTAGTCCAACCTTGATCCGATGAAAATTTCTTTTAATTGAACTACGATGTTAACCAAACTCAACTANCTTAATTGATTTTAAGTTCAATTGACACTGGACCTAAAACATTAAGTTTGGTTCACATGAATTCTAGTCCTACTTGAATTTAAATTTAGGTTTAAACTAACTTAGACCCAACTTAAATTCAACACCATCATAAACTCCTTTAGGTCTAGTCCAACCTTGATCCGATCAAAATTTCTTTTAATTGAACTACGATGTTAACCAAACTCAACTGAAGTTAATCCAATTCAATTGAATCATTTGGATAATTTGACTCAACTCAGATTTTCCATAATGGAACTGAACTTTAAACTTAAAAGAACTTTGAGTCTAGAATTGATTTAAGTCTTGTCCAAACTTAAAGTATAATTTATGTTTAAATTAACTTAAACTTTCACCCGAGTTTAAATNACTCAGATTTTCCATAATGGAACTGAACTTTAAACTTAAAAGAACTTTGAGTCTAGAATTGATTTAAGTCTTATCCAAACTTAAAGTATAATTTATGTTTAAATTAACTTAAACTTTCACCCGAGTTTAAAGTTGTTTGAACTTAAGTTTCCCTAAGCTATTCTAATTAGTTTGATTGCAATCAACCTAAGTTAGTTTGGGTCAATCCTAGTATGCTCAAGAAAACTTAAAGATAATTCGAAAGACAACTAACCAAACTAAGGTTAAATTTAGATTACCTGGAAATCTTTTGTTAGATTAATTCAATTCAATTTGAAATATTCTAAAAATTAATCTTAAGCCAAGTGATTGAAGGTTGAATAGGGTTTTATTTCTCCAAATGAGAAATGAAGCACATTTTACCTCATATGAGAACAATTTGAGCTAAGGTAATAAATGACATAAAAGTCCACATTAAAAGACATTAAAACTTAAACTTGAACCCAAAAATGCAACTAGGTTTGAGAAGATCTTTTGGAGGAGGTTGCCCATGGTTGCTAATAAAATATCTTCTAGTCACTTATGAGTAATCAAACAACAAACCTTAATGACCCTTGGGTGAAGGAACCATGGGATCTTTATTGAGTCCTCAAATAAACNTCTTTTGGAGGAGGTTGCCCATGGTTGCTAATAAAATATCTTCTAGTCACTTATGAGTAATCAAACAACAAAACTTAATGACCCTTGGGTGAAGGAACCATGGGATCTTTATTGAGTCATCTCAAATAAAAATAATAAAAAATGACAAAAAATTAATCAGCTAATAAGTCTTAAGCAACCTAAAGTTTTCAACTCCTAAAATGGGGAAAAGACTCTAAAACATGAATAAAACCCTAATAAACAAAGATCACCGAGTGCTACTTAAACTCAGTTTGCTTTGGTCTACAAAGANAATAAAAAATGACAAAAAATTAATCAGCTAATAAGTCTTAAGCAACCTAAAGTTTTCAACTCCTAAAATGGGAAAAGACTCTAAAACATGAATAAAACCCTGATAAACAAAGATCACCGAGTGCTACTTAAACTCAGTTTGCTTTGGTCTACAAAGGTTTCTTAGTAATGTAATTTGTGGTTATTGACAAGAATCTTCTGGTCCTGGTGTAACTACCTTTTGGACTAAGTAGATCAAGGTATCTGACGACCCTAGGTTGACAGAGCCATGGCTATCTTGATCGGGTTATCTAAAAATTTAAAACTCAACAGACAAAAAATACATAAAATGTCTTTTTTTTGCTAACTTTATTTTGCAGTGTTGCTGAAGATAAGACGAATGTCATCCTAGATTTTCTTTACATGTAATAGGGTGTGCTAACTATTTTTTGCAGGACGGTCATTTAGCCACTCAAGACATAGATCAAAAAGATGAATCTCAACTAAACAAACTTTAGGATAGTGTGGAATCCACTACCTTTGAATAGGACTTTGACATTCCTTTCCTTAACAACATTTTAGAACTTTATGAGGCCAAATATATAATCAAAAGTTTTCTTAAATACTTGTGGATGNCCACTACCTTTGAATAGGACTTTGACATTCCTTTCCTTAACAACATTTTTGAACTTTATGAGGCCAAATATATAATCAAAAGTTTTCTTGAATACTTGTGGATTATTTAAGATGTAATTAACAATAGAGACTTGTCCCAATAGGAAGAAGTGAACCTCAGAACAAATACATAAACCTGAAATCTCTGGAATGATGCTTTCATAAGGATTCTTTGACAGCAACAAATTCTTTATGAAAGGTCCTTAGACATTTATTTGTTTTCGCTATTATTTTCCTTGCTTCCTTCAGTTTCTCCCTCTCATGCTCGTTGATAAATTATGAGTTGGAAGAATTTAAGAAGGCAGGANCTTGTCCCAATAGGAAGAAGTGAACCTCAGAACAAATACATAAACCTGAAATCTCTGGAATGATGCTTTCATGAGGATTCTTTGACAGCAACAAATTCTTTATGAAAGGTCCTTAGACATTTATTTTTTTTCGCTATTATTTTCCTTGCTTCCTTGGTTTCTCCCTTCTCATACTCGTTGATAAATTATGAGTTGGAAGAATTTAAGAAGGCAGGCAATCTAGCGATAAACAAATTGGCAACTCCATGACAATGACAACAACATACAAGACCAATGGTGCAATTGTGATTATTGCCAACAGTCTGGTGTTGCCACTAACTCTCTGTGTGATATACAACCCACAACATCACGAGATGGAGAAAGGCAATCTAGACTAGTAGAGTTGAGTTTTTTTGTTGATTTGGTGTGGTTTGTTATGATTATGGATTTTTTTTTTATTTTCTCCGCTAGCTTAGATTTGTGGTAGTTTATTTTATATGTTATTTTATTACTATTGGTGAATGTTTCATGTCATGTTTGTGCTCAGTTGTGTACCTACTTACGTCTTTACGTTGTTGTCTTCTTTGATACATGTTTTTTTGTTTAGTTTTCACATATTTTGATAGCATGTTACCTATGNCTGTGTGATATACAACCCACAACATCACGAGATGGAGAAAGGCAATCTAGACTAGTAGAGTTGAGTTTTTTTGTTGATTTGGTGTGGTTTGTTATGATTATGGATTTTTTTTTTATTTTCTCCGCTAGCTTAGATTTGTGGTAGTTTATTTTATATGTTATTTTATTACTATTGGTGAATGTTTCATGTCATGTTTGTGCTCAGTTGTGTACCTACTTACGTCTTTACGTTGTTGTCTTCCTTGATACATATTTTTTTGTTTAGTTTTCACATATTTTGATAGCATGTTACCTATGTTTTACTTTTGTTGCTAGTTGATGTGACATACTTCGATTTCTGCTATCATGTTCTAATGAGACAATTTTCATTGGCATGTTGAATAGTAGGATATAAACCAAGTTTGGAGGAGAGAAGTTCACAAAATTAGTTGTCTTAAGTGATTATGTTCCTTGCTGAGATTTCAATTTTATGCATAATTTTATGAGTCTCAATCAATAAATAATGAAATGTAAGAATTATATTGATGCAATGTGAAACTCACTAAAGGTTGGGATGAAAGTGTATACTACTAGTCTTATGCCAAAAATCTTTTCTTTTTTTCTAAACATAAAATACTCTTAACATTTAAGAGGTAGGCCTATGAGACTCGTCACTAATCCTTAGAGTTTTTAAACCTTTCCATTTTATTTCAACAAGGATGAAATTTAATTTGTATGTATTCATCTAAGAGCTAAATATCATAATAAGGGATGACTAAACATATAATTAGGGATTAGAAAGCCTAAACTCTATAAAAAAAAAAAAGAAAAATAAATTGATATTTAATTAGATATAGTAAATCTCATAGGCCTAAAAATAAAAATAAAATTTAAAATAAGAATAGAGAAAAATAATATATTCATAAAAAGTACTAATGAAAAATAAAATTAAAAAGAAAACCTGGAGAAGAAGCTTGAGGTTAAGCACTGTCATATCCAAATATGGTTTTCTAGCCTTTTCCAAATATCAAATGGTTTTCTTATACTTTTATTAATATCTTAGGAGCTTTATAAATTCATGAAGAATTAAGGGAAATCCTTTTGTTGCAATAGGAAGTGTTTAATTATTCTTAGAGAAGTAAGGGGAATTGGATTATCATCAATCTAAATGATAAATAGTTCATATGTTTAGCAAGAGGCAAGACATGTAGAGTATAAGATTTTATTATTCAAAGAAATCCATACTTAGAAGTGAAAATCATAAAACCTTAATAAATTTTTACTTCTACACTATTAATAGACTATGATTTCTATAAGATAAAAGCAACCCATTTTCTTGAAACCTGAGCTAAGTCAATAGGATTACTTGAGGGTAAGTAATGGATAACTTTGGGAGGATTGATATGTGTCAACTTTTCTTATTTTTTATGTTCTAATTCATGTAAATTTTTTTTCTGTATTTTATGATTATACGCTTTTGAAAGGTTGGTTTTGTATTTTGCAAGTTCTAGGAGGATTAGCATCTAAATCAAAGAAAAATAGTAATTTGAATTTTTTTTTATCCTGGTGTAACCACGCCTGCTTTTAGTGTGGCCATGCCAGATAACTAGCATGACCACACGAGTGCAATACATTAACAAATCACCCCTGGGCATGGCCACACTGCCCTTCAGGCGTGGTCACACTATTGTATCTCACCGCTAAAGGAATGAAAATTTTTATATTAGTGTGGTTGGTTTGGATAGAATTTCAATAAGTCTTATTAAAGGACATTAGGGCTTTAATTGGAATAGAGTTTGGAGAGTTTTCAGAAGCTACAAGGGACTTGTGAGGTTTTGAGAGAGCTCTGTTCTTCTTCTTCTCGAGAGAGACAAAATATAAACTTTCTCTTTACTTTCTTAGATGTTCTGAGTGATTGTGTAAAAGAGTGTTTGCTACTTTTCATGAGGGAAGATTCACGAACCATGGAGTAATTGTTTTTTTTTTTTATAAAGATGTTCCTTTCTTGCTTGTTTTCCAAGAATTTTCATATGGTTTCTCTCCTAATATCAGTAGCTAAATTTCTTTTTCGTGCCTCTATGATTCATGGATAGTTTTTCAAATATGTTTTCTCTACATGTTTCTCATAATAAAATTTCAATGTTCCAGGTTAACCCTTTGTCCTTCATTTAATCTTAACATGCTAGTTAAATATTAAAACCTATGGTGATCTACAACTTCTATCCATTATGTAGTATAAAGATTGGATTAAACATGAAATCTTATTAGAATAGACATGTTTTAATTTGGTTTTTGCAATCAAGGAAAGTGAACTCAGAGAAAAACTAGAAATGGCATAAGATTATGTAAAAGTTAACGTTATAAGGTTCCGAATATTCTTCTGACCAAGGCATAGCCTTAAGAAAAAATGTCGTCCCTAATTGACAACAATCACATATGAGAAACTGTTAGAAAAATATATTCAACCACTACACCTGAATCACCCAGGCATGATTCACAACGCTCTTGAAAAAACCTAAAATTTTAACTCTTGCTTCCCGTGGATTTTGTTTTCGGTCAGCTTTGCTAGATAAGGGAATTTTCCCTTTTCTTTTTTGGATCACGCTGAATTAGTTGAGATGGCTATTTAAATGTAGATTCTCCAATTTTAAACTATTTGTAATTCATTTTCCTATGGGAACGATACACGATACTCTTGCGAACCACTTTCTCCTTGGTGCGTATACTTGCGTGAAGTGGTCGCTTGCTTCATGGCGATTTTGCGGCCATCACTGCGCAAGTTTACTATGAAAGGTATACATTTATTGAGATGGAGAAGCACAAAGATAATAAAGAGGATCTACATATGAATTGTATTGATTTAGAAAAAGCTTACGACAAGGTCCAAAGAGAAGTCATTTAGAGAGTTCTAGAGAAGAAAAGTGTTGATATGACTTATATTCAAGTCATTAAGGAAATGTATACTAGATTTATTAATTGTGTTCGAATAAGAGGATGATTGACCAAGTATTTTCCTATTTCAGTTATATTACATTAGGGATCGACTTTAAGCCCATATCTTTTTGCTTAAGTTATGGATGTTCTTACTAGACATTTACATGAGGACATACCTTGATGTATGTTTTTTTGTTGAGGATATTCTTCTTGTAGATAAAACAAGAGAATGAGTTCAAGAAAAAACTTGAATTATGAAGGTCTAAATTGGATTCTAAGGGCCTTCATGTGAGTAGTTCTAAAACATAATACATGGAATGTAATTTTAGTTGTAGGAGCTTTAGTGGTAGAGTTGAACCTATGAGTGATCAAATCATTAAAATGTGGATTGTTTTAGATATCTCAGGTCTATCTTTTAAAGTATTGGTAATATAGATAGGGATGCTATTAGTAGAATTCAAGTTTGTCGGTTGAAGTGGAGGAATGCATCAGGCCTATTGTGGGAAGAAAAAGTATCGCTTAAACTAAAAGGAAAATTAGATAGTGGTGAGACCTGCAATGCTTTATGATGCAAAATGTTGGCCTTTAAAAGAGAAGCATAAAATAAAGTTAAGTGTTGCTGAGGCGAGAATGCTTAGGTGGATGAGTGTCTTAACACTTTGAGACAATTTAAAATGAAAATATGACACTCAATAGGATGCAATGGAGAAAAATGATTCATGTAGCCGACCCCACTAAGTGGGATAAAGGCTTGTTGTTGTAATAGTAGAAGTTGTAGAAAATCTTGTTAACTTTCCATTGACACCAAAAAAATGAGATTCTTATAAGAAACTAGTAAGTTATGCTAATAATAATGATGACAGGTTGCAATTCTTCATATTTTACTTATGATTTTAAAATTTATTATAAAATCTACTACTTATTAGTTGAAATAGAAAGAAATGGTTAACGTTGATATTGTATAAAAATCTGTTAGCTATCAAACGACACAAAAATCATGAGATTTTGACAGAAAACTTGTAAGTTATGTTAAAAATAGACACAGTATGCTAATGTTCTTCATTTTTCAACTATGATTTTCAACTTTATTTATGAAATCTACTCCTTGTTAGTGGAAATAGGAAGGAATTTACTTTATGCACACAATGTCCATACAAGTTTAATGAAATTGTAGGTCTTTTTAATTCTTTTATATAAAAATGATGTAGAAAGTATTACTTTGCTGCAATCTTAAAATAGAATATAATATAAATAAAATTTTTCAAAATTTAAATTTTTTTGGAAAATGAATTTAAATTTAAAATTTTATATTATTAAAGAAAGAATATTTACATATTAAGTATATATGCTTATAAAAATAATATTATATATAACTAATTAACATGAAAAAAAAACTCTGCGTTCTATTTACACAAAACCAAACCGTTCATAATTATTTAGAATACACTATTTTACAATATTTTGCATCCATCAAACCAAACAAAAAAATGAATTCTTATGTATTTACTTTATAAACAACCAAACAATTTACATTGAACTTCTTTTTTAGCAAACAAAACAACACTTTAAATTTATGATTTCAAAATTTGCTAAAAAGATATATTAAGAGGTATTATAAACCCTTTGCACCTAAATGCTTTGCATTTAATTTGTTTTAAAATATTGTGCACTACAAAAATCAAAATTCATATAATTTTTACTTTAAACTTGTAATACTTTCGAGCATTGTCCCAAAAAGGAAAAAACTTCCAATAAAAAATCTCATTAATGTTGCAATATGAAATCATTAGTGATAAAATTATAAGATTTTATGGATATGCATACTAAAATTAACCATATTTTAATGCATAAATATTTTTGAAAAATTGAGATTTCTTAACATTTTTTTTTAGATTTGTATTCTTAGGCAAAAATTTCTTCGACATGCCGCGGTTTTGAATTCGGCTCCTAGCAAAAAAACCTACTTCGCAGCCAACTAAGGTTCACCTTTTTCACTTTTCTTTGGCATAGGCACATTTTTGGTTTGAACAAATTCTAATTTGAAAATTCGGACGTTCATTTACTAGTCGCTATTTTAGAGCTCGTTTGAGCAGGCTTTTACAGAGCGATATGTTTTTTTACATCATTTTCTTATTTTTTTTTATATGTCTGACCTTATAATTTCTTACAACAAATATTTTTCATATTAAATTTTTTGTCATTTTAAGTTGGTGTCTATGATTTTGTAAAGGAAAAGATAATTTTACCCCTTTTTGTATATTTTAAACCATGATAAATAATAGTGCTAAAAGATATTCATAAAATTTTATATTATTGTACTTAGTAAAATACATTTAAACAGAATTATTTCTACTTTAACTTTTAAAAGGACTTATAAAAAGTAAAGTGCTCCCAAACGAGGAAAGAGGCCTTTTGCATGGGAAAAAAATTTGTGTACATAAGAGATACGCAAACATATATGGGCGTTATATCCACGTTATATTCAGATTATAACATTCATAACTTCCATTTAATGTATATAATGTTAACCTACCTAAACTTCCAAATAATTCAGTACACAAATTTTTTCCTTCGCATGGCGACTGCGGAGGTGTGGAAGAAGCCCTCGCCGGGTCGAGGCGGCGTCGCGCTGCCGGCCGGTATGACAGAGGAGGAGGCCCGCGTCCGAGCCATTGCGGAAATAGTCTCCTCCATGGCAGAGCGCTCACGCCGAGGTGAAACCGTAGACCTAAATGAGCTCAAGTCAGCGGCTTGCCGTAAGTACGGCCTCTCTCGAGCTCCAAAGCTTGTCGAGATGATAGCCGCTGTACCCGAAGCCGACCGCGACGCCCTCCTTCCCAAGCTTCGGGCTAAGCCCGTCCGCACCGCTTCAGGCATAGCCGTCGTGGCTGTAATGTCGAAGCCTCATCGATGCCCTCACATCGCCACAACGGGCAATATCTGCGTGTATTGCCCCGGTGGCCCGGACTCCGATTTTGAGTACAGCACTCAGTCCTATACCGGTTACGAGCCCACCAGCATGAGAGCCATCCGTGCTAGGTATTCTCTTGTCAAAGCTCATTTTATGATATATCTTAGCGGGGTGTCGGGCTGCAAGCAGGATTTAGCGTTAGTAGGATTTGGTAAAACCCAAATTCTTAAATCCGTTAGATCCACCATCCTGCTGGATTTAGTAAATCCGGATTTAAGCTAAATTGAAGGCAAAATTTGGGACCTTAAATCCAAAAATTCATAAAATTATGGAACTGGCATATTTTTGTGTTTGGCTGGATTTCATAAGTTTCGTGATAAATTCTATAAATAGGTATTATCAAACACTCTCTTAATATGATTTTGTTATTATTATTATTATTATTATTTTTTCTGTGGAATTCATCTTAGTTTTTGAATTGCAGTCCTATCAAATACCAAGTTTTAAATATTCTGAAGTATTTGTTTTATCATCATAATCATGATTAGCCTTATTCATCTAAGTTTTGTTGCAAGTAGGATTTAGTAAATCAAATCTTGAAAATTTANGCTCATTTTATGATATATCTTAGCGGGGTGTCGGGCTGCAAGCAGGATTTAGCGTTAGTAGGATTTGGTAAATCCCAAATTCTTGAATCCGTTAGATCCACCATGTTGCTGGATTTAGTAAATCCGGATTTAAGCTGAATTGAAGGCAAAATTTGGGACCTTAAATCCAAAAATTCATAAAATTATGGAACTGGTATATTTTTGTGTTTGGCGTGATTTCATAAGTCTCGTGATAAATTCTATAAATATGTATTATCAAACACTCTCTTAATATGATTTTGTTATTATTATTATTATTATTATNTTCATAAAATTTTATATTATTGTACTTAGTAAAATACATTTAAACAGAATTATTTCTACTTTAACTTTTAAATGGACTTATAAAAAGTAAAGTGCTCCCAAACAAGGAAAGAGGCCTTTTGATGGGAAAAAAATTTGTGTACACAAGACGTACGCAAACATGTTATATGGGCGTTATGTCCACGTTATATTTGGATTATAGCATTCATAACTTCCATTTACTGTTTATATAATGTTAACCTACCTAAACTTCCAAATAATTTACTACACAAATTTTTTCCTTCGCATGGCGACTGCGGAGGTGTGGAAGAAGCCCTCGCCGGGTCGAGGCGGCGTCGCGCTGCCGGCCGGTATGACAGAGGAGGAGGCCCGCGTCCGAGCCATTGCGGAAATAGTCTCCTCCATGGCAGAGCGCTCACGCCGAGGTGAAACCGTAGACCTAAATGAGCTCAAGTCAGCGGCTTGCCGTAAGTACGGCCTCTCTCGAGCTCCAAAGCTTGTCGAGATGATAGCCGCCGTCCCCGAAGCCGACCGCGACGCCCTCCTTCCCAAGCTTCGGGCTAAGCCCGTCCGCACCGCTTCAGGCATAGCCGTCGTGGCTGTAATGTCGAAGCCTCATCGATGCCCTCACATCGCCACAACGGGCAATATCTGCGTGTATTGCCCCGGTGGCCCGGACTCCGATTTTGAGTACAGCACTCAGTCCTATACCGGTTACGAGCCCACCAGCATGAGAGCCATCCGTGCTAGGTATTCTCTTGTCAAAGCTCATTTTATGATATATCTTAGCGGGGTGTCGGGCTGCAAGCAGGATTTAGCGTTAGTAGGATTTGGTAAAACCCAAATTCTTAAATCCGTTAGATCCACCATCCTGCTGGATTTAGTAAATCCGGATTTAAGCTAAATTGAAGGCAAAATTTGGGACCTTAAATCCAAAAATTCATAAAATTATGGAACTGGCATATTTTTGTGTTTGGCTGGATTTCATAAGTTTCGTGATAAATTCTATAAATAGGTATTATCAAACACTCTCTTAATATGATTTTGTTATTATTATTATTATTATTATTTTTTCTGTGGAATTCATCTTAGTTTTTGAATTGCAGTCCTATCAAATACCAAGTTTTAAATATTCTGAAGTATTTGTTTTATCATCATAATCATGATTAGCCTTATTCATCTAAGTTTTGTTGCAAGTAGGATTTAGTAAATCAAATCTTGAAAATTTATTGGTATACCAGCGATTAATCCTATTAAATCTTTGTTACTATTTGGCAATGAATACTAGGATCCACATCTTGATTTTATTTCCCTTATTTATTGTATTGTAATTATGAATTGGTAACATACTAAGCTAAATACTTGTTAGTTATAGTTTCACTACAGTAATTATTAATTAATTTATTCATTACTCAAAACCCTTCATTTAATAAAATATTGGCAGGAAATGAAACCTAAATACGTCATAATGGACCGTTCACCTTATAATTACTCTTTTTATGAGTAATATATTGAAT
>JXCR01138448.1:43356-53623 GCA_002079205.1 Phalaenopsis hybrid cultivar | reverse complement strand
ACTTTCTACTTTCCACCTCTATTAGCATATCATTCATAAATTTTATTCTGAGGTGAATCTCTCCGTGATTTTACATATGGCGTAGATCTCTGGGAAGAGTTTGACGAATTTTTTATCTAATGCTTTGGCTGGCAACATAAGTTACATGCATTAGAACTCAAAAGGCATTTTCCTTGATTTAGCCCTCCTTTGTCACAAGTCTCGTAATACTACTGATAATATCACCACTAATTCCACAATTGAAGCCTTCTTAATGCATAACCTATTCAATCCTATTTAGTGCTCTTCTTTTGTTCATTCGTTTAAAAATCAGTTTCTATTCTCTTTGTTCTTTCCACTAGTATAGAGTAGTTTTCAATCTCTAAGTGCACCAAGAGATATCTAATCATGCACCCCAATCCACACAATAATTGACGGAGCTTTTTTCTGTAGTGGTGACTTTTTGATGCTTATTCTTTGAAAACATGATAAATTTTGCCTCTTATTACATTAATGATTGATCTATTTATATCAATCTTATAAATTTGTGTTATATTTGACTTTTTAGAAAGAAGCTAATGTCAAGCTTGAAATGTTTTCACAATCTTTTTCCATGAAATTTATCTTCAGACCAACTTTTCCATCATCTCTCCATTTTATTATCCATTGCAAAAGTGTCAACAATGCCTTTTTTTTCCTCAGCGCAAAAAATGCCATCAATAATCTTTCTAGAATGCAATAAACCATTTGACTCCCCTGAAAGAAGCGGTCGCATGCTTTGGAACAACTTCAAATAATTTTTTTTATTGTTGTGCTGCTACCCCCCATGATTGGGACTAAGAATCTTGAATAGTCAAGTGAATGCATGAGCGGGAACACCCATTGTATCAAATTGTAAGCCGACAATTGTTTATTTCACCCCAATAGCTTCTTCTCCCTTTCTATTAGCCTTAGTTGTATTCTTGTTTGAAGTTTTTCTACAAGAATTCATACTTGATATGCAAAAGACAATATTATTTAATGGACAGATAAAATACATTAGTGTTGCACCTATCCAAGTATTTTAAACATCACAGTTTTTTTTTCATTGATTATTCTAGTGGTTTTTTCGTCACCATTTGTATCCCTTACNCTTAGTTGTATTCTTGTTTGAAGTTTTTCTACAAGAATTCATACTTGATATGCAAAAGACAATATTATTTAACGGACAGATAAAATACATTAGTATTGCACCTATCCAAGTATTTTAAACATCACAGTTTTTTTTTCATTGATTATTCTAGTGGTTCTTTCGTCACCATTTGTATCCCTTAGTGTAATTCTTTTGCTTTAATACTGCTATTGTGATGATTCGGCCCAAGTGTTTAGAGTACTGATGCAAGAATTGACAAGCATAATTTTTTTTTTTTTAATCTTGAAGGCTTTCATGAATATCTTAATGTTAAACATGTGAGATAATACCAAACATTTAAAAGAAAAGCATCTAAATTATTTTATCATCTGTCAAAACTATATAAAAGGATTTGACACTGTTTCACACTTGTCGTAAACAAACCTCTTCTATCCTTTATTTGCTTCATCAAATATTTTCTTGAAAATGTTTATCGGCTTGTAGAGTGAGTTGTAAATATATAACATAGTGGGTTATATTATAATTTAAGTTATAATAACTCAAATGGGAAAAAAAAAAATNTTTATTTGCTTCATCAAATATTTTCTTGAAAATGTTTATCGGCTTGTAGAGTGAGTTGTAAATATATAACATGGTGGGTTATATTATAATTTAAGTTATAATAACTCAAATGGAAAAAAAAAAAAAATGCACGCTGCTCATTATATTTAAGATGCAAGAAAGATCATAAGACTTGGTTTTTAATAATTATGACTATAAACGTTGTTTAGTAATTAGAGTTATGTATAATAGTTGAATCATAACTTTCAACTTGATTTTAAGAGCTTCAATATGTAATAAACATATAATATCATTACTTTTTTTAGCATATACTTGATACATGCGTTTCAAGAGTACCTTCTCTATTTNGAGCTTCAATATGTAATAAACATATCATATCATTACTTTTTTTTAGCATATACTTGATACATGCGTTTCAAGAGTACCTTCTCTATTTAAACTCAAATCACTTCCAGCCTTTATTAGAATTGCATGGTATAACTTGTAAATCTATTATTTCTTTTGAAGTGGAAATATTAGACTTATCAACACACGGGTACATTAGCATGCTCGGCTGATATAATAAGAAGGTGATTCTTTTTTTCAATGTGCTATGCAAACATATCAATATAATATATAGNATCTATTATTTCTTTTGAAGTGGAAATATTAGACTTATCAACACACGGGTACATTAGCATGCTCGGCTGATACTATAAGAAGGTGATTCTTTTTTTCAATGTGCTATGCAAACATATCAATATAATATATAGCATTTATTTTCTCATTCTTGTAGGGTGCAAAATAAACAATCGAAACATAACATGATAACATATACTTTTTTCATAGCAATACAAATGATTATTTGTATTGATAAGGAATTATTATAATTTATAATAACTATCTTGTAGTAATGAATCATCATGTGCATATAAAGAAGCAGAATCATTAACATTCAAAGTAATGCGTCGGTTTAGAAGAATACATTATATGATATTATACATCTTTGCATCATGGATTCTAAATTAATGCATTGCAATCACCTTAAGGCCTCATTGAAACTTGCGCAACTCTTTTTGAATTCCACCTAAGTTCCCACTCTAATCCAATTTATATAAAGTATGCATATTATAATGCACATAATTAGAGTCATGCAACCAAATAATTTAAAGTTCACTCTTTAAATTAAAAAAAAATACACACTTATTTTTTCACATTATTTTGGCTATCCTTTTAAATATTACTTGAAAATAGAAATTAATACAAATATTGTTCTTATGGTTATTTCATGTCCACTAGAAAGCACAACATGCCTTAGTTATAGCTATCATGTAATTGTCGTAAAATAAATTATAATAACATATATCCTTAGGTCTCACTTAAATAACTAAATACATTTATTTATCTTGGTTAGATTATATTTCTCTATAATTTTGCCCCAATAGAAGTCATTTTTCATGTTTACAATAAATTATAATTCTGATGCTTTTATAACACAACCATATAACTTTATCCCACAATTATGTAAATATTTTCTAAAGCATTGATTACCTTAGGAATCTAATAATATGGATTTATATGACCGTGAATTGAACACGCATATGATCCCTCATTTGTAGAAAGCTCCAAATAATTTTAAAGCTTCCTACATACTTATCTATAGGACTTTTTTAACGTTTTCTGTTATAATTATAACCAAAATTTTAATATTAATCATAAGAGAAATCAAGGGTTTAACTTGATTTTAATACAGTGTAAGAAGACAATATATTCATGCATTTATTTTTAAATCTAAGTCTTATATTAAATATGATGTATACATATTAAAATAAGTTTTCTTACAATATTTTGTCATCTTAAACCAATTAGCATCTAACAATCTAACCTAAATTCAATTAACTCTGACTTGTATTTATAACTATAAGAATCTTTAAATATGATAATCAGAAAATCTATAAGTTAACTATTTTGTTCATAACATTTGCTATTAAGTTTTAAAACTTAACCTGGGATAGCATGCAAGTTGAAAATCTAAACATAAATTTATCTTAAATATTCTTCATTTTCTCATAAAGAAATTGAAACAATAAATATCGGGTTAGAGTTTACCTTTGAACTAGAAGAAAGAAGAAAAAGCAAAATTCTTGCAAAACTTACTCTGTCTCCTAAATTTTTGATTGCTCTTCTCACTGTCCTCTCACNTCTCATAAAGAAATTGAAACAATAAATATCGGGTTAGAGTTTACCTTTGAACTAGAAGAAAGAAGAAAAAGCGAAATTCTTGCAAAACTTACTCTGTCTCCTAAATTTTTGATTGCTCTTCTCACTGTCCTCTCATACTCTCTCTATCTTGCTCTTCCACTCTCATTCATCACCTTTTTAAAGCAATGTAATCGACGGTTCCGTTCAATTTAATTGATCCAATGGTTCACCCACTTATCTTTTATTTATTACAATTTAACTTTATTTTTACAGTTATGCCATCATCCTTATTATATATTTTATATGAAATATTAAATCATAAATTAAAATTTTCTTTTAGTATGGATTCATTCAAATCTTAGAATCATTCTCAAAATAGTTATATCATTTATCTTTAATTATTTGTTATTCAATTATTTTGAGCAGTTTTTTTTTCATTTTAAACTTAATTGATTTCTGTGCGTCAATTAAATTGTTAAGTTAATCATAAAATTTTAGTAGTAATGTTTCTTAATCAAGTAAATTAAATTTTGGGTTTGTACAGTGCAAGCTTATAATGAGTGTTTGGAACAACATTCTATATAAATAACGTGTACGTTTTATTCATTCGAAACTTTATGGCGTCTCAGTGCTGATTTGAAACAATTTTCTTTTTTCAGGAAGAATTCCGTTTGTATTTCTTGAAGACATTCATGGAAGATTTGTGAAGACATATGGACGTGCATGCCATACAGCTCTTGCTTATGCCATGAATGAGGAATTTTCTAGGGTCTTAAGTCAACAAATGGACTATTATTCAAACGATCCTAATGCAGATAGGATAAATCGCATCAGAGGTGAAATGAGTCAGGTAGAGTTGAAAGGCATTTTCCATCCCATGCTTATATTAAGCGTACCTCTTGAATAGATAGATTGGACCGGATGTATAAGTATCCGTCTCATTTTCCTATTAACTAATTTGGTTCTTGTACCGACCTAGTAGTCCAAGTATTTTTTTTTTTATTGACTAAAGGATCAGGTTCTGCCTTGTTATAGTTAACCAATCTATAAGGTAAAAATGTCTATCCTTCTTTGTATGTGGGGGTGTATTTTGTTTTTGTAGGGATGTGTGTATTGGAAAGGAGGGGATTGGGACTTCAGATGTGCAAATTGGGAGGGATATGGCTTCTTATAGGTCTAAAATGATGCAATAGCGCAAATTATGTAAAACAATTCAATGTATTTTTAGTTCTCTTAAAAAAAATATAACTGTTACATGCAACAACTAATTTGAATTGAATTTCTTTTTTTGTACCCCAATCATTGTCCTAAATGTAGGTCAAATCACATTTTCTATTCATTTTTTACCTATAAAATTGTAATCATCACATCGCTAGTCTATTTAAACTATTTGGGACCAGCTTCATGAATCTATATTTTCCTTCTGTTCGTGCTGGGTGTTATTTGAGATGCTAGACCTATTTTTAAAAAAATCATCTTGAACAACTTCTATCAATGTTGGCCTACCCATTTTCCTTCCTAATCTTTTGATATGAATTTTATCTAATCATCTAATAGGCATATTTTCTATCATTCTTTATACATGATCAAATCATTTAGGTTTGTTTTCAATTATTTTCTCATTATTAGATGTTATTTCAATCTTTCCTTTAATATAATCATCTCTTAATTTTTACTTTCTAGTTTTGGCATACGTCATCTTAATATTCTTTTGTATTCCACACTATTTTCATCCGACACTTTAGACCTATACAATATTACCCTCTTAATTGTTGTGCTATAATGTTATATTCAAGTCTCCATGATATGCTCTTGTTGCATAAGGCTTCTGAAGCTTTTCTCTCTCCATGTCAATTACTTAGCATTACCAAGAAGTTATATCATCGTCTTTATCTCCAATCATTTGTATAATAGATTTAGGATAGCTTATTGAAACCCAATTATCACTTCATCTTTTAGTAAAATTGATTGATAATTTTTTATTTCATGCCACTAAAAAAATTGTATTTCATAAATTTTCATTGTTTTTCTTAGCTAATATATTTTATCATCTCAAAATTTTCTTCATACTTATAATTTTTTATTTATTTCAATGGATGTCTCGTTGATTAAAGCTCTCTCATATGCAAAAAAGCTTGTCAGGAATATCTCTTTTAATATCCATTTATAAGCATCTTCATAATTAATTAAAAAACTGGCATTTACATACATGCAACACAATTCTTATGTTTTACATATCTAACATCTAAAATTTCACATTTACATATAACTCATTAATATAAAATTAAATTTCACCAAAGTGCTATAAATGTAATAATAAAGTTTATTGTTAGATATGTAAATTGGAGAATAGAGCAGGATGATATTATTGATAGAAGTAGGAGTATTTAACCCAAATACAATGAATACAAATAAAGGAAAGAAATAAAAGAGAATAAAACAAATAGGAAATAAATAAAATAGAATAAAACAAGTAGGAAATAAATAATGAGTGAACAAAAACGAATAACAAGTAATAAATCTAATACTCCCCTTCAAGTTGAAGCATAGATGTCAGTCATGTTTAACTTGGATGTGAAATATCTAACAAAAGACAAGGAAGATTCTTGGTGAGGATGTCTGCTAGCTGACCATTGGAGGACACAAAATGAATACAACTTTTTCGGACTCAATCTTCAACTTAATGAAGTGTTTGTCAATCTCCACTTACTTGGTACGATCAGGTTGGATTGGATTGTGAGCAATGCTAATTGCTGCCTTATTATCACAGGATAGCTGCAGCGGGACATACGTTGGCATATGGAGTTTGCGGAGCATGATGCGTAACCAGAGTGTTTCATAGATTCCCAAGGACATAGACCGGAATTCAGCTTCAGCACTACTCTGGGCAACCACAGAACATTTTTTGCTTTTTCGTGGGATAAGATTGTCTCATATAACGGAACAATACTCCATGGTAGAGTGTCATTCACGAACCGATCTGACCCAATCAACATCTGTATAAACAACAATAGACCGAGAGATGTTACGGGAGAAAAATAAACTTGAGTTCGGTGTACCTTTTAAATAGTGGAGAATCCAGTAGACAACNCACAGGATAGCTGCAGCGGGACATACGTTGGCATATGGAGTTTGCGGAGCATGATGCGTAACCAGAGTGTTTCATAGATTCCCAAGGACATAGACCGGAATTCAGCTTCAGCACTACTCTGGGCAACCACAGAACATTTTTTGCTTTTTCGTGGGATAAGATTGTCTCATATAACGGAACAATACTCCATGGTAGAGTGTCATTCACGAACCGATCTGACCCAATCAACATCTGTATAAACAACAATAGACCGAGAGATGTTACGGGAGAAAAATAAACTTGAGTTCGGTGTACCTTTTAAATAGTGGAGAATCCAGTAGACAACTTGGAGATGGTGCTCATAGGAATCATGCGTGAATTGACTCACTATGCCAATTGCGTGACATGTCGGGGTGAGTATGGGCGAGGTAGATGAGTTTTTACACAAGGCGTTGGTAGTGAGTCTTGTTAATAAACACAACATTGGGAATGTCAGATAATTTTTTATTGGGATCCACAAGGACAGTCACTGGTTTGCACAGAAGAATGTTGTTCTTTGTCAAGAGATCAATCGCATATTTACGCTGAGATAGACAAATGCCTCGAGTTGATCGAACTACTTTCATGCCTAAGAAGTATCGAATAAATCCCAAGTCCTTCATTTCAAAGAACTTAGCAAGAATGTTTTTTAAAGACTCCATTGTTGGGAGATCGTTACCTGTAAGAACAATATCGTTAACATAGATAATAAGATCAACTACCTGATCATTAGCGGAATGTCAGAATAAGAGAATGCGATCCGATTGAAGTAAAACCATGACCCACGACCACCTTTGTGAACTTGCCGAACCATGCTAGTAGGGATTGTTTTAGCCTATAAAGGGACTTTCACAGCCCACACGCTTGCCCTTTAGAGGCAACAGACATGTATATCTTTTTTGTAAGCTCTCCATTCAAGAACGCATTCTTGACATGTAACTGGAATAAAGATCAATCAAGATTCACAGGAAGGGATAACAATACTCAAATATTGTTTAACTTAGCCATTGGAGCAAACCTTTCCTTATAGTCAACTCCGTAGGTTTGTAAGTGTCATTTGACAACCAATTGTGTCTTGTTGCGTTCAAAGGATCCATTAGAGTTGAACTTGGTGCTGAAAATCCATAGACACCCCATAACTTTTTTACCCTGAGAAAGATCAACGACATCTCACATATGGTTCCATCGAAGAGCATTCATCTCCTCCATTACTGTCGTTTTCCAGGCTGGATTAGCAAGAGCAACCTCAATAGTAGCTGAGATCTGGTAGTCTGTCAGGGCAGTAGCAAATACTTTGTAGGTTGGCAATAAACTGCAGAAAGAGATATTTTGCCATAGAATAGAGGGAGTATGTATGATTGCATACCTTACTTGGAGAACTCACCTCCTTATGCGGTGGAGTGGTCATGTTGATGATGTCGCCTGGAGTGAAGGTCCTATAAGTATGTAGTCGGTTCCAGAGTAAGAGTATTTAAACAGGTGCGCTGAGTGTAGACACGGATAGTGGAGGAAGCGATGACGCACGCATAAGTCTAGGGGACTCACTGGATGGTGTACTCACCAGAACAGTGGACTCATCAGCGGCAAAAACAATTGGGGGAACATTCATAGGAGTAAGATAAGGGACAGTCTCTAAGAACCCAAGCTCTCTCTCACTTGGGGTCGAGCTAGAAAAATAGGAAACACTTTCAAAGAAGGAGAATCAACACTCACATAGATTCTGTTAGTCGTAGGATCAAAATACATTTTATAGAATTAGGATCAATTTTACTCTGATTGGGGGCAGTGTTCCTAACAAATGTAGTGCACCAAAAAATCTTGGATTCTAATGTGGTGAAGACCTGATTGACAGGGAAACATGCCATGAGGATGACTAAGGGGATTCAAAACTTGTGAATTTTAGAGGGTTTCTATTTATGAGATAGGTGACAGTGAGAATGACATCGTTCCAAAATTATTTCGAGACATTTGATTGAAACATAATAGAGTGAGCAACGTCAAAGAGGTGACAACTTTTCCACTCGACTACCCTATTTTGTTGAGGATTGTCCATACACGAGCTATGATGGAGGATGTTTTTACTAAACAAGAATTCAACCAAAATAGAATTGAAAAACTCACGACCATTATTGGTCCGAAGGACCTGAATAGGAGTTGAATTGGGTTAAAATGAGGGTGTAGAAGTTTTGTAAGGTGATAACAACCTTCAATTTGTTTTTTAAAATGTAGGCCCACGTCATCGGAGTGTGATCATCAATCAAAGTTAGGAACCACCATTTATTGGTGTAGCTAGGAGTGCGAGAGGGTCCTCAAAGGTCGTTGTAAATGAGAGAGAAATGTGCAGAAGGTGTGTAAGTGTGGGGTGGGTAATGAACCCTATGATGTTTGACTAACTAATATATCTCACAATTGAAACTAGAAGAACTTTTATTAGAAAACATCAAAAGATACAAGTTTTTTAAATATTGGAAGCTAGGATGACTTAAACGATAATTTAACAATATAATGAGATATTCAATGACTTTAGATAAGCTACAACTCCTGAGCGTTGTGTCCTCACATTCATGCTCTTTTCGTGGAAGTAGTAGAGTCTGCCTACTCTCTTAGCAGTTTTGATCATCCTCCCTGAATGATGAGTCTGAAAAACACATCCATTAGAAGAAAAATTAACAATGCAATTAATATCATTCGCAAACCTGCTGATGGATACAGATAACAAGTTACATTGCAACTGAGGAACATGTAAAACAAACTCCAGAGTTATATCAGTTGTTTATTCAATTGATTATTTTCCAACAATGAAACTAATGTAGCAATCGACAATTCTGATGGTATCTTTTCCAGAGCACGGATAGTAAGTTGAGAAAGCTTGCGTGCATTTAGTCATTTGATATGTGAAACCTGAATCAATAATCCACAAACATGAGGAAGAATAAACCGTTAGAGCCATAAGAGAAAACTGTGAGGTTTATTCCTCATGTCTGTGAGCAATTGATCAAGCTTTTTAAGAATAAAGCGAGTGTACAAGAGTATGCAAATTATAAAGGAATTAAGTTAATGTGTCGGAGAGAGTAATTGAATATAGGCTAAGACGTAGTACAAATGTTTCTCAAAAAGAGTTTGGATTTATGCCGGGCAAGTATACTATGGAATCTATGCATTTCTTCAGAAGTTTGATGGAGAAGTATATAGAATGTAAGGAGAATCTACAAATGATTTTTGTTGATTTGGAAAAGCTTGTGCTAAGGTACCACAAGGAATACTTTGGAGAGTTTAAAAAAAGAAAGGAGTTGCTATGACCTATA
>JXCR01138446.1:4082-16391 GCA_002079205.1 Phalaenopsis hybrid cultivar | reverse complement strand
TTCATCTAAACTATGAAAATTATGGGGTCAGTTTGGCTTCATCTTTTTCAAAACTAAATTTTTTTATCCTTCCGAAGCGGGCAATGGGATTTCAATTCCGATGACCGACAACTTCTTACGGGCAAACCCTACACCAAAATTAGTGCCGACAGAGTTCCATACTTTCATTTAGACCGTGGGAAGCCTCGTTAACAACTGCAGTTTACCTCCTCCGAGGAATTCCCGATCATCCAATAGAAACATCTTAATTTAGTTGTAATTTTTGGTATTGTGGTATTCGTGATTAAATTTTGAGTTGTTTTATATTTTGATGTTTTAGCGGTGAATTTTATCTTTTTTGAATTTTTTATAATTTTTATTTTTGTTTTGTGGCTTATCAAAAAATTTTGAAGATTGCTTATCCAACTTTTATTGTCGAAGTCTCTGAGGAAATGGAGGTGGTGATTTTTCTAAATCAAATTTCGGTGGAGAAATAGGTTTTTCAGAATCTTTTAGAGTGTCCTCTTTTGATTCCTTAATTTCTTCTATCTCTACTTCAATCTCTTTTTGAATCCTACCTTACAACTCTCTTCCGCTTCAAAGTTGTATGACTTTAAGTTGCTCTTTATTCTGGTCTTTTGGATTTGATTCAGTGTTACCAGGAAATATTCCTTGGGATCTATTACTTAATGAACTTGCAATTTGCCCAAGTTGATTCTCAATATTTCTAATTGTAGCTCCTTAACTTTGTAATTGATTACCCATTTATAACGCCACTTCTTCTATAGACAACTTCTTATCCTTAAATTGTGTATTACTATTGAAACCTGAAGGATAAGTAGATCTATAATTATTATTCCCTTGGTTGTTCCAGTTTCCCAATGGGTTTCCTTGGTTGTTCCCCCATTGCTGATTATTACCACTCGAATTGTTATTCCAGTTAAAGTTGGGATGGTTCTTCCAACCTGGGTTATAATAATTGGAATATGGGTTATTTTACTTATTATTTATGGCATTCAAAGTTTCTAATGATGCTTGAGAATCTACCATTTGACCTAATGAATTCTCTTCAATCATGGAAGTTGGTTGAGAAAAATTCATTCCAAATTGGTCTAACTTCCTTGAAATTGAAGCAACTTGATTTGCTAACATAGTATATGCATCAGTTTCATGAACGTTGGCTACTTTCTTTAGATTTACCCTCGCAGAAGGACATTGAAAATTATTGGTAGCCCTCTCTTCTATTAAAGCATAAGCATCATGAAATGGTTTTGACATCAATGAACCAACAACAGCAACATCTATAATAGATCTAAGAGAACCAATTAATCCATTATAAAAGCGATAATAGATCTAAGAGAACCAATTAATCAATTATAAAAGGTTTGAATTATTAACCAATCTAAATAAATCTAAGAGAACCAATTAATCCATTATAAAAGGTTTGAATTATTAACCAATCTGGTATAGTGGACACTTTCTTAAGAGTTCTTTAAATCATTCACATGCTTCATAAATAGATTCCCCTTCAAAATGATTAAAAGATGTTATATCATTTCTATGTTTTGCTATTTTTGATGGTGGAAAATATTTAGAAAGAAATTTTTGTGCTAAATCACCCCAAGTTCTGATAGATCAAGGTGCTAACAAATTCAACCACATCTTAGCTTTATCCCTCAGCGAGAAATAAAATAACTTAAGTCTTATGACATCATCTGAAACACCATCGTATTTAAATGTAGCATAAAATTCTAAAAAATTGGTAAGATGTAAATTTGAATCTTCAGTTGGTGATCTCCCAAACTGATTATTTGATACCATTTGGATAATTGCAGGTTTAAACTCAAAAGAATTAGCCACTATAGTAGGTTTTTTAATACTACAATGAAGTTCATCTATATTAGGGTTGACATAATCTCTTAAAGGTTTAAACTCTTGATGAATTTCAGCATTTTGATTATTCCGATTTGCCATTTCTGCAGCTTCTTTTATTTTTTCAAGATTTTTAATTTTTTTGGTTTTTTTGATTTTTTTAATAGTTCTTTCAAACGTAGAATCGTATGACATTTGTCCTTCAGAACCTGAACTACGCATACACTAACATGAAATAAATTAAAATAAAACATACAAAATAAGATACAATATTTAAAGTTTAAATAAGACTTTCTAAAAATAGAAATCTACTTACTTTTTTTCCCTGGCAACAACACCAAAAACTTGATACACAGATGCTTTAATGCTTATGCACAATATAACAATAGTTCTGATGGTATTTTTCACTTATATTATCTTATTTTGCAACAAAACTAAGAACTTGATCCTGAAAAAAAAATATGAATTTAACTTTTAAATTTGTATATATTTATATTGGGATACTACGCAAGTATACAGATCATTATCAAGTAATATAAGACTTTTTTATTAAGACCTGAATATCGAATCCACAAGAAAGATTATGCAATATGCACTTTTTAAAAAGTTTTTTCTATTTTTAAAAAGATAATTACTTAAGTAAGATTATGTAATATGCACTTTTTAGAAAGTTTTTCTATTTTTAAAAAGATAATTACTTAAACTTTGAACCCACAGGGAAGATTATGCAATATGCACTTTTTAGAAAGTTTTTCTATTTTTTAAAAAGATAATTACTTAAACTAAAAATGTTTTTACAGGAATTTAAAATTTAAATATTTTTGGTATTTTTGATATTTTAACGAAATAGTAAAAAGATAACTAAAGTTTTTGTAGAAGAAAAGTACTTAATATGAAATTATCTTTCTTCTTATCATGAATCAGTAATAAGTATATAAATTCTGTTGTGGAAGTATACAAATTGTGTTGTGTCAAATAGGAGTAATAATATTCTTTACCCTTACTAAAGATGTTATAAAGAACATTGGCTAATTTAAATTTTGAATAGTTCTGAAGACCGGCTAGGCAGGGAAGATACTAACTCTCACTCTAGAGTTCCCTCGATTCCCTCCACCTGGGGGCTAACATTCTCGTATCAGAACCTAAAACAATAAACTAAGTTGGGGGCTTTAACCTGTCATTTTAAACTCCTCTAACTTTATACCCATCAATGAATACTTACTTATTTATTTGCACTCAATCATATGAACTACATTCTCATTCATACACCTCATGTGATTCTTTCCAATTGTTGACTGAGACAACACCAGTCCGATTCTTACATGTACTCACAACAAATTTTAACATCTGGATTGACTAAATCAAGATGTAAATGAAGTGCATGGATTTAAATCATCACAACTTCTTCCAACATTAAATATCAATACTCTCCACAAATTCCGTCCAAAACTTAATTACTTATCATTTTAAGAAGAAAGATAACAAAAACTACTCAGAATCCGTGCAACACTTTAATTACTTATCATTTTAAGGAGAAAGATAAAGAAAACTACTCATAATCCATGAAAAAGAAACACACTTTAGTTTAAAAGAAGAAATCATTGTCAAACCAACAACAAGTCTCAATTAAAACCAAAGAAGTTTATCATTTTAAGAAGAAAGATAAAGAAAACTACTCAGAATCCATGGAGAAAACAAAACCACATTTATCATTTTAACAAGAAAGATAAAGAAAACTACTCAGAATCCATGGAGAAAACAAAACCACATTTTAACTCAGAATCCATGGAGAAAACAAAACCACACTTTAGTTTAAAAGTAGAAATCATTGTCAAATCTCATAATCCATGGAGAAAATAAAATCACACTTTAGTTTAAAAGTAGAAATCATTGTCAAACCAATATTTATGGAGAAAATAAAACCACACTTTAGTTTAAAAGAAGAAATTATTGTCAAACCAACAATATTGTATGGAGAAAACAAAACCATACTTTAGTTTAAAAGTAGAAATCATTGTCAAACCAACAATACATTAATTAAAACTAAAAGTAGTCTTTTAGTTTAAAAGAAGAAATCATTGTCAAACCAACAACAAGTCTCAATTAAAACCAAAAGTAGTAGTTTAAAAGTAGAAATCATTGTCAAACTAACAACAAGTCTCAATTAAAACCAAAAGTAGTCCAAACAAAAGATAAAAACTTATCTCAAGTCCTCCACCAAACTCTTGAAGTTTCTTTGAATCTCTTATCTTTTACACCTTAGTTTAAAAGAAGAAATCATTGTCAAACCAACAACAAGTCTCGATTAAAACCAAAAGCAGTCTAAAATAAAGATAAAACTTATCTCAAGTCCTCCACCAAACTCTTGAAGTTCCTTTGAATCTCTTCTCTTTTACAATCACTCAAAACAAAATAACAAAAGGATGAAGTAAATAAAAAGTGGTTCCTAAAAAATCTCTCCGAACTAACTCCCCATAAAAGAACTTTCAAAACTTGTCAATATTTTCAGGACTCTTTTCTAAGTCCTCTCTTCTTTCATTTATAGTTTTCCAAGAGGTGTCTTGGGATCTCTTCAAAATATGTCTTAATTCGATGTATTTGCCCAAGAGATGCATCCTTTCATGAAAATTTTCGTCCATGGCGGTTACAACCACCTATTAAGCCAATGGGTGCCTCAAAAATCTCTTCGAAATTCGTGAAAATCGATTTTACTTGTCTAGTAACTGCCAGTAGAGCTTAAGCGTGTGGTCTCGGTGCTTAGGCACAACCTTCTCTGTTTAACCGGTGCTTAAGCGCCAGATCTGGCACTTAGGCGCCAAAACTCTTTTGCACAATTTCTCACCTTTTTGCTCCAAATTTGGTTTTTTTTACTCCTTTAAGCATTTTTTTTTTCATTTTTTACTTTTATCTGCAAGAAAAACACAAAAATACCTTCCATTAAAGCGCAATATCTAAAAAATAGGTATAAAAATGTGTCTAAAAATACTATATATTTTAGGTATATTAAAATCCCCCAAACTTATGTGAAACTTCAATCTTTAAAAACTAAATATGTATGATATGTATATGAGTTTCTTTAGGAGTTGCTAAAAATACTATATATTTTAGGTGTATCAAAATCCCCCAAACTTAAAATGTTACTTGTCCTCAAGTTGTCCAATATTCAAAAACAAAATATGTATGATATGTATATGAGTTTCTTTAGGAGTTTACTAAAATTTAGATTTAGAAATATTATTGTCCAATTTGAAAAAAATAATTAGTAAATGAGACCAACTTAAAGTTTGAAAATTTTTAATGTTAAGAACTATGAAAATATGAGTTCTTATCTAATGCAAAAATATTGTAAGTTCTCTAAATTTATATTTTAGTACTTTTATTTTCTCTACTTAAAAATTTTTATTAAAAATAATTTTAATTACTATATTATATTTATAAGCTTAAGATTTTATCAAGTCTTATACTTTAAAAAGATCAAATGTAGAACCAATTTTTGATTAGGCACTAATCCTCAAGCTTCTCCTCCCTTACATTTCTTTTCTTTTCTTTTTCTTTTTCTTTTCTTTTTCTTTTTCAGGAAAGGATTACTATATCTGGATAGGCCTTAAATGATTTTGAATTCCACTTCTCCTTTCCTAAAGTAAAGTCTTGACATAATACTTTTACTTATAGATATAATATTAGTTTTTGAAAATTATTTTATTAAAAGAAATTTAAGTATTAAAAATAAAAGTCTAAATTATCTAAAATTTTTAAAAATATAATTTTTCTTACTAAAGAAATTTAAGTATTAAAAATAAAAGTCTAAATTATCTAAATTTTTCAAAAATACAATTTTTTTACTAAATATAGTCACTTATATTATTCATTTTCTATACTAAAAATTTTAAACTTAAAGTTTTTCTTTTTTACTTATATTAATCATTTTCTCATATAAAAACTTTTAACTTAAAGTTTTCTTCATTACTAAAAATTTTAACTTCTACACTAAAAACTTTTAACTTAAAGATTTTCTTCATTACTCAAAAGTTCAACTAAATTCCTATACTCATTTCTAAAATCAAATTTTACTTCCCTAATATAACTTCATATACATAATCAATTTTTACTTTAAAATCAAATTCACTAGTAGTACATTTGAGAACAAATAAAATTCCAGTTTTGAAAATATTTTTCATCCCCCAAAACTTAAATTTTTAACAGATAAAACTATTTAGCATCAGATAATTACATAGGCAAGAAATAAAAATTGAAATAACATGCTAACAGGAATTTTCACATCCTAATTATACAAGTATAAAACTAAAGACTTGAGTAAAACTAATTTTTGATCAAATTTTCTAACATTTTCATTTTAGTTTAACATGTAGAGATTCAATAGACTTCTAAACAGTGGGTATAAAAGCATACAACACACTAACATGATAAAGAAAAATAAAGGGCAACAGTTTCTAAATTTCAAGTTTAAGATCTAAGCTAGCAAGACTTTCTACTTTATAGTAGATATGAAAATTAAGTTAAGTTCCTAAAACTAACTAAATCACAATACTAAACACAAAACAACAGCTACTACCCTAAAATTTAAAAATAAAATGCAATAATATCTAGCACAACAGTCACAGCAATAACAAAACATAAAAATTCAAAAAATAACATATATCATAGTCCAAAACAACACATAGATGCAAATGTAGCAAGCTCAAACCACATAGTTCACATCATATTGCAACCATAAAGTGAATCTCTCAGCTCTACTCTTCATCCTCAGAATCACTGCTGTACCATTTTTCTGCAGGTTCATATTCAGGATATCAAGGATATGGAGGAAATTGCACTCCTAGTTCACCTCTAATCAGGCTCTCCAAAGATGAGTGCAATTTCTCTTCATAGTCACTCTTCCTTCTATTATAACTATTAGTATGATCTGCAAAATGCTCTAAATTTTATACCTTATCAGCGGTAAATTTGATATTGTCCAACATCTTCTGCAATAACTCATCTTGAGTATTGGTATCACCTCGAGATGTAGAAGCACGAGAAGTAAATGGTCGTGATGAAGATGCAACAGAGGTAGATGCAACAAACGTCTTTAATCCATAACTTCTGAAAAATCATCCTCTCCAGCCAAAAATCAAATGCTCAGAATAAGTTTTTACATTCACCTTTGAGATGGGCTTTAGAGGTAACAGAACTTCCTCCCAACTATCATACTTCACTCCAGCCTGCTTGCATAATGAAAATATCAAGGAAGCAAATCCCATACCTATTGTAGTAGCAACAGCAGCTGAACTAATGATAGTGTGATAGATCAAAGCGCCTATGTTAATGGGCTTTCCCTCCTGAATACAATAGTCATTACTCTCTCTCTCGTCACTTCACTTAGATGATTAGTCGGAAGTAGATGAGCAGAAATGAAATAGTGTCAGGCCTTTGAAGGTGCACATAACTTGGAAGTTGGGAAATTTACTCTCCTCTCATTGGTAATCTTACAAAGTCCTCTCCCAATAGTTAAATAAGAAATAATCTCATCTAACTCTGCTTCACTAGGGCTATAACTCACATAAAAACATAAAGTCTTTGCTTCACTAGGGCTTCAACTAATAGGAATATTAATTATAAGCTTCTTAAATATTTCCAGAAATTTTGAAAATTGCTTATCCAACTTTTGTTGACATGTAAGCTTCTTAAATATTTCAAGAATATTTGAAAATTGCTTATCCAACTTCTGTTATCAAAGTCTCTGAGGAAATGGAGGTGGTGGTTTTTTAAAATTGATTTTTGGCGGAGAAATAGGTCTTTTAGAATCTTTCAAAGCGTTCTCTTTTGATTCTTCAATTTCTTCTCTCTACTTCAATCTCTTTTTGAATCCTACCTTCCAACTCTCTTCCGATTCTAAGTTATATGGCTTTAACTTGCTCTTTATTTTGGTCTTCTGAATTTGATTCAATATTACTAGGAAGTGTTCCTTGGGATCTTTTAATTAATGAACTTGCAATTTGCCCAAGTTGAGTCTCAATATTTCGAATTACCTTGACTTTGTAATTGATTACCCATTTGTAACACCACTTCTTCTATAGACAACTTCTTATCATTAAATTGTGTATTATTGTTGATACCTAAAGGATAAGTAGATCTATAATTATTATTCCCTTGGTTATTCCAGTTTCTCAATGGGTTTACTTAGTTGTTCCCCCATTGCTAATTATTACCACCTAAATTGTTATTCCAGTTAAAGTTGGGATGGTTCTTCCAACATGGGTTATAATAATTGGAATATGGGTTATTTTGCTTATTATTTATGACATTCAAAGTTTCTAATGATGCTTGAAAATCTACCAGTTTGCCTAATGAATTCTCTTCAATCATGAAAATTGGTTGAGAAAAATTCATTCCAAATTGTTCTAATTTCCTTGAAATTATCTACCATTTGGCCTAATGAATTCTCTTCAATCATGGAAATTGGTTGAGAAAAACTCATTCCAAATTGGTCTAACTTCTTTGAAATTATCAGGCCTAATGAATTTTCTTCAATCATGGAGATTGGTTGAGAAAAATTCATTCCAAATTGGTCTGACTTCCTTGAAATTGCATCAACTTGATTTGCTACATAGTAAATGCATCAGTTTCATGAATATTAGCTACTTTCTTTGGATTTACCCTCTCAGAAGGCCATTAGGTAGTCATTTCTTCAATTAAAGCATAAGCATCATGAAATGGTTTTGACATCAATGAACCACTAGCTAGCCATCTCTTTAATTAAAGCATAAGCGTCATGAAATGGTTTTGACATCAATGAACCACCAACAGCGGCATTGATAATAGATCTAAGAGACCCAATTAATCCATTATAAAAGGTTTAAATTATTAACCAATCTGGTATAGCATGGTGTGGACACATTCTTAAAAGTTTTTTAAATCGTTCTCATGTTTCATAAACAGATTCCCCTTCAAACTCATTAAAAGTTGAAATATCATTTCTAAGTTTTTCAATTTTTGATGGTGGAAAATATTTATCAAGGAACTTTTGTGCTAAATCTCCTCAAGTTTTGATAGATCCAGGAGCTAACGAATTCAACCACAACTTAGCTTTATCCCTCAGTAAGAAAACTACTCAGAATCCATCGAGAAAATAAAACCACACTTTAGTTTAAAAGAAGAAATCATCGTCAAACCAACAAAAGGTCTCAATTAAAACTAAAAGTAGTCTAAAACAAAAAGATAAAAACTTATCTCAAGTACTCCACCAACTCTTGAAGTTTCTTTGAATCTCTTCTCTTTTACAATCACTCAAAACAAAATAACAAAAATTATAAAGTAAATAAAAAGTGGTTCCTGAAAATCTCTCTGAACTAACTCCCCAGTCAAAACTTGCCAATATTTTTCGGACTCTTTTCTAAGTCCTCTCTTCTTTCTTTTATAGTTTTCCAAGAGGTGTCTTTGGATCTCTTCAAAATGTGTCTTGATTAGATGTATTTTCCCAAGAGATGCATCCTTTCATGATAATTTTTGTCCATGGTGGTTACAACCACCTATTAAGTCAATGGGTGCCTCAAAAACCTCTTTGAAATTCATGAAAACTGATTACATTCATCTAGTAATTGCCATTGGCGCTTAGGCGCGGGGCTCGGCACTTAGGCGCGACCTTTTCTGTTTATCTAGCGCTTAAGCGTCGGATGTGGCGCTTAGGCGCCAAAACTCTTTTGCACAATTTTTCACCTTTTTGCTCCAAATTTTATCACTTTTCACTCCTTTAAGCATTTTTTCCATTTTTACTTGTATCTACAAGAAAAAACACAAAAATATCTTCCATTATAGCGCAATATCTCAGAAATAGGTATAAAAATGTGTCTAAAAATACTATATATTTTTGATGTATCACATATATATAATTTTGCAAAGAATTTAAATTGCAGAAGTAGATTAATATATAGCTACCAAACCCCAATTTATGATTTTATTGAGTCTCTGAAGTTCTTCATGGATGATTCTAGAACAAGATATGACAAGTTCAACTTGTTTTTCAAAATATTCAAATGATTTCAAAGTGCTCGGGGTATGACACTGAACCACTTCAAAGATCTCTTGAATTATTTTGAGTTCATTGTTTAACTTATCATATTGTTCTATTAATCATCTGAGGTTATAGTGTGACTACCCCGTTGCATAATGAAATTTGACAATTCAATTCAAGGATAGGATACTTAGTCGATTTGACACTTTACTTTAAAGATTATATGGATGAATGCCCCTGAGGCAAGCTCAAATCATTAAAGATTTGGCGCTCATCATAAATGGGCTTGGAGTTCTTAAAGGTATTAATCATTAATCATATCATCACTTATAAACTCCAATCAATAGGTTTAAATATTAACCTTAGCTCACTACCAAGCCCTTAACAATCATAACGGGGAAATTAGCGGTGATTAAAATTTTGGTTTAAGTGTTATTTATTATTATTGAAGAATCTTATCATCATCAATTTTAGGTTTAAGATAAGTAAAGTATTATCTCCCTAGCTTAAGCCCATCACTTAAGAATTGTTTGATCTCATTTGACTTCCAAGTCATAAAGATCAAGGAAATTATGATTTTGTTGATATTGTGAAAAGGTGGTAAGTGAGTTTCTACCTTTAACCTATTACATTTCAATCATCCAACATATTTATCAAGGATTAAAATTTCCCATCCTCAACAGTTAATCCTAAATTTTGATTACGGTACCAAAATCTAAAATTAGCACTTTGCCCTTGGGGCTTTTCATCTTGTAATTCTTCATGCAAAATTCAAATGGCCTAGAAAATCTTTGAGTATCCTATCCATGGATTAATTGAAATATCANATAATCAACATTTATGAAGAAGGGGATTGTATCCCTCCACATATTGATCATCATGACTTTGTTCGTCTGTTTAGTACGGTTTCCTTCGTAACAGAAAGCTGTATGCTATTTGGCACAGATATAGACATAATTGGTCCTGGTGAATTCCAAGGATCTGTTGAGATTTTCTTACCAAGAGGATCCGTCTTGATTCTGAAAGGGAATGAAGCTGACATAGCAAAACATTGCATTCCTGGAGTTCGACACCGTCGAGTGTCGATAACTTTCAGAAGGATGAATGACGAGAAAACCCCGTATGGATTTCAGACGGATTTGGAGCTTGAACAGTTGCAGCCATACTAAACTCGTTGCACCACTAGGCTATCTCAAAACAACAGCCTAGAAGGTCAACTTGTTTAGAAGCTCATACAGTTCGCAAAAAGATCTTCTACTGATAGATGTACAGATAAGCAAATATGCAGCTAGCGATATGAGGACAGTTTATTTTGTACTTTATATTATGTACACATGGATGTACCAGTTATGCGAATAGCATGATGTACTTTTCATCTTTGAGATATGATATATTGTAAAAAATGACTGTATGAATCAGTAACATAATTTTATAACAGACAAATTAAATTTGTCAAATAAATTTTCTCGATTTTTAAGATTACTTGCTTGTGCAGTATGACCTCGTTCGGTCTACATCTCTACAGAATCACACATTTTACACAATTTTGTTTTCTGTGATATCCCTCTAGAGTCACAAACTCTATATGATACTTGCAAATTAATTTTGCAAACCATTTTCAAAATAACATAAATTTTTACACATTACATTTTCTGAAACACAGAATATTTTAAATCAGTCTGATAACTCTAATCTACTACTACAAAAATTGATCCAAATAATTTCAAATTTTTACTTTGAATCAGTTCAATACTTCTGATTCATAATTGATCCAATAATTTCAATTTTCACATCGAATCAGTTCGATACTTTTGATTCAAAAATTTTCAAAAATTGATCTAATAATTTCAATTTTCATATCAATCAGTTCGATACTTCTGATTCATAACTTTTAAAAATTGATCTGATAATTTCAATTTTCATATCGAATCAGTTCGATACTTCTGATTCATAACTTTTTAAAAAATTGATCCGATAATTTCAATTTTCATATCAAATCAGTTTGATACTTCTGATTTATAAATTTTCATAATTGATCCAATAATTTCAATTCTTATTTTAAAATCAGTCTTATATTTCTGATTTCTTTTATTGAAAGTCAGTTCCAAATGGCTGACTATCCTTTGATATCAATATTTGTATCTTGAATTCCCATTTTGAGATCAACCCTTACATGTTGATCTCTATTAAAAAATCCCCAGCGGAAACAAATAGCATATATAAATTCATACTTCTTTCTAGGTTTAATGGAAATCTATATTGATCTTGTTGATCTTGTCGGTCAACACCAACACGTGCGGTGTGCTTGCCCAACACCCCACACCTATTGGGGGTTCATTTGTTGACCTCACTTTTGGTTGAGGTCTAGAAACTTTTTTAGTATCCTAGGTCTAGCCATAGGACTTTCCTATTGACTAGTCTTAGAAAACTAGAAAAGGTACCCCCAC
>JXCR01138445.1:3853-15257 GCA_002079205.1 Phalaenopsis hybrid cultivar | reverse complement strand
CATGTCTAATATATCAAATAATCGAGCACGATGCCACAAATGATAATTATCCCGCGAAATGAGTGTATCACTTGACAATAGGCTCGACTATATAAATTAAGAAATTTATAACATCCGTATAATCTGTGAAATTTGTGGCCAAGAATTCTCCGATCTAAAATAAAGACTGGACATGATTTAGATTATCTAGGTTCCTAATTTTCTATAGAAACAAACCCTTATTGTTAATTACATCTTAGGCAACCAAAGTCGTCTAAGAAAACTCTCGATTAAGATCGGGGGTTTCGTCTTCTAAAATCCAATGCATGTTTTTCATGATTGTTTGTAGAAAATTCAAGTGGGGATGGCTCGATGTGGAACAGTTATTTTTGAAAATCGAATGATAGAGAAGTAGGGGATATCACAGACTTCGAGTAGAACATCAATGACCTCCCGAACTATCCTACTGTTTAGCTTTGCATTTTGGAAGTGGTGTTATTTGATGTTTACTCCTATCGTTTTATTAAAATTATAATTTATATCTACATAACACAGTCGTGCAAATAGTCTAAGAAGATAGAAGGGTTTACATCGTGTCAAACAAACAACTTAGAAGTTCTTAAAAAAATTAGAGTTTATATTGCACAACACGATTGTGCAAAAGCATAAAGCTAAAGTGAGAATTTCTGTTGTGCTAAACGAACAACCTCGAAGTCCTGAGAATTTATGTTATTTATGACGAAGAAAAGTTTAGTTGATGAGCATCCTTTGCTTCGTGCTTGATCTTGATTGTCATTTCAAGTCGTCTTCCGTCTGTTTGTATCGTCGTTGTTTGCCTTGTGAACAGCTCTTTTTGGGTTCTTCGTTGTAGTTTTTTTTTTTTGTTTTATCAAGTGTACTTGAGTCGGATTGGTTGTTATTATTGTGTTTCGTTGCTATTGTTGTTATTATTGTTATTCTTGAGTCGTTGAGTCTACTGCAAGGTTCCTCCTAAGCAGGTGGTCTACTGTTCCCTACTCTAAAGGTCTTTGACATGTATAGTAAGTAGTAGAATAATAATGTTATAAGCATAAGCAACAAAGATGCAAAAAATGGAAAGTGTTAGTGCGTATCTGCCGCCTCTGATGAAATTACAATTGTCACAAGCATCAGATATTTTTAAATGTAAATACGAGATATGTAAACATGTATATTTGCATAAAACTGAGTGGCAGATACATATAAAAGGTTATCGAAGATTGAGAATCAACATAAAGGTTATCATAACGCCCAACTAGTTACCGAAGATTGAGAATCAAGCATAACAACTGAGGAAAGTAATATTTTTAAATATCAGTAATTTTCTTTATTTCAAAATGCATGTTTGACTCCATAGATGCTCTGGTTTAGTTAGAACCTTCATATTCTTGGATATAAAATATATGCATGACAAAAAAGATATACAAGATATGCATCAGATGCATGATATGTATGATAAAGAAGATATGCATGATATAAGAGTTATTCATGAGATAAGAGGTATGCATGATATGAGAGATATATATGATGAACAAATGCACGGCAGAGTAAGTGTGTCTGTTAATAGATGAATGGAGATGTTTCATAAAAATGCATGTTATGAAGAATGAAATAGTTTATATATAAATATTTGTATGTGCATGTTCAGAGGAGTTCACCCAGAATGGAACAGACAGGGGATGTCTGTATATCCGCGCACATAGTTTTTCTACCACCTCAGATAATTATGATGATTAGATCACTAACCGCTGTGTTGGTGGGATAATATCAATCAGGGACAAGTAGACAAAGCTTACTTCCGTAGTTAATTGTGATGTTTACATAACTAAAAGTTGTGTTGATGGGATAAAATCGACTAGAGGCATGTACAGGTCTTTCAACCATAAACAATTGAAATGTTTAGATTGTTAATCGCTTTGTTGATGGAATAATATCGCTTTGCTGATGGAATAATATCGACCAAATGGGTGTTAGGTTTGTTGACGGTGATTCTCGAAGAGACTGATGTGTATGAAAAGATTATAAAGTCAAATTTAAAATAAATGTGTATAGGTGTCATCGATACATGTATTCACATATATATATAAGCTTTCTTATAAAAATATGAACTAGCATTGATTTATTTTCTCTTGGTTACTGTAGTTTAGAAGTGTAATTACTTTGAGATTATCTTTAGATAAATCATTATATTGTTTTAATTATTTTTTAGGATTTAAGCATTTGAACAAGATGAATTAAAGTTGAGCAAATGTGTATAGGAGGCGAGAACAGCAACCAAAAATATAAAAATTTCTACTTGTTAATCAAATTACTTCATGAATATTTGAATATTAAACTATTAGTGATAAAAATAGAATAAAAGAGAATTGATTTTCATCGTCTGACCGTTCATTCTCGTCTTGTATAATTCCAAGCCCCAGGGTAGGTCGTGACAGCCATCTACTTTTTTACTTATTACAGCCATCCAGAACAGCAAGAAGTTGTCTCTGCCTTTCTGGCCTTCTGAGCCCCTGCTCCTCCCCTTCCACCATGGTGCCACTCCAGAACCTGTGGCAATACCCATTCCCACTTGTTGATCTTCTAGAACCTTCAGTGCCCCAACCCACCTTACTGTCAGCACCCCAACCTGGACGCTCATTACTGCTACTATTCTGGACTGGCCGCAACTTTGTTACCGCCGCTCTGGACAGCCCTTCCGCATCGACTCCCCCTGCTTTCTTGTAACACGAACCATTGGAAACCACTGCCTTGTTCTTTTCTACTAGCCAACCACCTCGTCCACTGCCCCCCACCTTCCAAGCCCTCGCCGACCACCATCACCCCTCTAGATCCAAGCCTAGTTGAGTTTGTGTTATTGTTTGTTGCAAATTGAGATTTTATGTTATGCTGAGTTATAATTTCCTATTTGAATTCAGCAATAATATTGTTTTCTCTTTGTTGCTCCAGTAACAGAAGGATAATGTGGTGGACAAAATGAAAGGAGAATTTTGAATAGTTTTTCAATGAAAGAAGAGCACACATACAAATTATGGTCAATTACTGGCGAAAAAAATTAAGAACATCATATCCACATAAAAAATCTACCTTCTCAAAGTTTATGAGTACAGGGAAGGGAGAGTTTTGGATGGCTTTCTCAATGAGGTGACCACGCATGAAAGCAAATGATAGATAATGTCTACTCCTACCACTCAGGATCAGACTCCATTAAAATGGATTATTAAGGGATGCTAGTGTGGGTGGGTGGGATCAAATGAGCGATGTTGGGACAAATGAAAAATTAAAACCAACGCTTCCATTTCAAGCAGATTTTTATATATCTCATTAATGGGTAAATCTCATGTCCAACCAAGTATGGCCCTGTTTTGGAGAACATTGGAAATCAACTATGGATGAATAGACTAAATGTGAAAAATAATATATCCTTGCAAATATCTCATTAATGGGTGAATCTCATGTCCAGCCAAGTATGGCTCTGTTTTTGAAAACATTGGAAATCAATTATGGATGAATATACTAAACGTGTAACAGAATATAACTTTGCAAAGATTTTATATTTTTATATGGTTAATCTTTTTACTGAAAAGCTAGTAAATTGTATTTTAGTAAGAAAAACCTTCAACACGTTCGACAAGGCTTGGGTTTGGTTAATGCATTCATGATGACATGAACACCCGGTACATTAGTGAAGTTTGTTTCTTTCGAAGTCCAGCTGGTCCCTTTGACACAGCTCCTGAGTCATTAAAAGCATCCGAATTAGATGCTGATGCAGAACATTAGTTATGATCTTAATGGATCTGCACTTTGCAGCCTAAGGAAATAACCAATTTCAGCACCAGTATTTTTCATGATGATCACAAGAATAAATAAATAACTGTCTTTTGCTCGAAGGATGAAAAAATAGCTGATTTTTTCCCCCACTAATAGTTAGATAATCTTCATGCTTTGCACTAGAGATGAAGCTTGAGCCTGGTAGCTTTCCTTCCATGAAACATAGTCAAATTTTGTTAATGGATACTTCAAGAATCACATTTAAGTGTTCAATTATACAATAGACTAGCACTAATAGGAAAGGTAAGGGGTTCATACGTCTTTGCGGCTGAGATCAATAAGGATATAGATTATGGGAAGAAAAGGACCACACTATCCTGGCAGCCAAGGGACATAGGTCATCGATCAGGGAGGGATAAATGTGAAGAAAGAAGGATTTATGTTAGCAATGATATGGAAATTTGTCAATCCTACTAATGCAATGGAGTAAAAATCCTCCAAAAGGAGGGTGGGATACATCTAACAAAAAGTATAAAACCATAGTTCGTGGAGCTTCTTATAATAAGGTGCTTGACAAAATTAAGAATCAAACAAAAGCATAGCAGAAACGTTTAAGAAATTGTGGGCTTGTACAGGACAAACCCAACATCAAGGGCTCAAAAATAATGAACTCTTCATATATGTGTTATTTCCTTTGAAGTTCTGTAGTCATTAGATCCGGTCATCAGTACCAAATCAGATTCATGAATTTCCCAAAAAAAAACAACTTTCATATTCCTGACATATTGAAAAAAACTACTTAAATAGAACAAACTTGGCAAAAGAAAAACATATTAGTTAAGTGATGTTAACATGTAAGCGCAAAAAGTTTTAGTGATATACTCTGCAAAGTAAAACTTCCCGAGGAAATTTTGACTTGAACTGCAATATTTCCAAGTTGAGAGTCCCTTCTTTCAGGCTGCATCAAGAAAATAATAATAATAATAATAGAGTAAATAATAGAAGCATCAATTAGGTAGTACACTAATTCTAATAAAATGATATAGAAGAGAAAAAGAATAAGCTAAAGTAAGCCAATAAGTGGTAACATAACAGATCAGTGCACCAAATGAAATGATAACGACGGAAAATAATCTAATATAATAGAATCCAATATAATATTTTGGATTCTAAAACAAAAGCACCATGAAATAAAAACTATAGAACTCAGGCCAGGATGAAATAGTTAGTGTCAAATCTCAATGGAGAAATGTTCCAAATTATTTCAACCAAAACATATTGTAGAATATTGACTCGAAAGACATGTTATCTGTGATTCAGCAAAGTGATGAATGTTACTACAATCATAGCATTAGATTATTCAAATGTTTTTCATGTCAATTTATGAGCACTGTCAGGTAAAATTACATCACAGGAAAATATGGTAGTACCCACAGCTGCTTATATTTCTGAGGTANATGAGCACTGTCAGGTAAAATTACATCACAGGAAAATATGGTAGTACCCACAGCTGCTTATATTTCTGAGGTGACCTTTGCCGCTGAGCACCAAGCATAAGCAAAACAGGCCAAGTATAAACTGTATTAATAGTTAATCATCACAACTTATGAAAAGTTTTTAAATGGTAAGGAATTGCAGTTGCAATGTAGCGGCTCACCAGCAATAGGCTAACTCTCAGCAAGTAAAAATTTCAAAAATTGCATCACAACTAAGAGTACCATAAATAAAAATTATCTCCCCNTTTTAAATGGTAAGGAATTGCAGTTGCAATGTAGCGGCTCACCAGCAATAGGCTAACTCTCAGCAAGTAAAATTTCAAAAATTGCATCACAACTAAGAGTACCATAAATAAAAATTATCTCCCCGCTCAAAAGCTTCAAAACTAAGCTTTCCAGTAATATATCACTTACACTTGACATGTTTGACGATTTATTTTTATGGAAGTTAGCTGTAAACCCTAAATTTCCTGTTACTTGCGTGCATGAATAAGTAATAACTTTTACCTTCCATTGTGGTATTTCACGATAGCATATTAAAAATTTACCAAAAAGGAAGGCACATTGAGTATTTTCAGTGCATCAGTTTCTTTCATATTTTCACTTCGGCTTAAATGCTCAAACAATTATATTTTTGTAGTCATTATGATGTTTCCATGTCAAAATAACTATATTTCAATGGCTAAAAGTTCTAATTGAAGAACCTATAGGTACAGCACATTGGACCACTGTAGCAGTAGTTACACTCTAAAATGCTCTAAGACAACCTAATTGATTCTGCCAAAGCTACTATAACAGAAATGCTACAGTGAGAACTGAATAAATAAATGCATTTTGAAATAGACATCCTCAACTAAAAAATTTTATCACTTCAAAGAGTACAAGGGTGTAAAGGAATAGAACGTGAATATTGAGGACAGCGTTTAAGAAAGGTTTGCTCAAGAAAAAGTACAGTGCAATAGCAGCAACAAAGATATATATTAGAAGTAGAATGAAACTTTGAAAGCAAGACTTCAACCATACCTCCCATTTTTCAGGGCAACATCCAGCCCTAATAAGTTTGTATATGCAAGCCTTTTAACAAGCTGAAGAGAAGAAGGCTTCCTAAAAAATTGCAACTTCTGGATAAGACAAAAAAGAAATGCAACATAAGGAGAAATAAAAGAGTTATGAATATTATACTCGCAATAATTAATAATAAACGCACTTCTTTCCACCATATAATATGAGACAGATCAGCTTCTTTGCACAAAATGTTCAGTTTGCTCAACCTTTTCGTTATCTTTGGTACCTCATTTGAAAGCTTAAGTGATCTGCAACAGCATCTTCTATGTACCAACCTGCAACGTTTTTTTGAAAGCAAGAGCAAAGATGGCATATAGCTCACTTTTAGAAGCCATCAATACAAGAATAACCTAAGCTCAAAGATGCAAAAGGGAAGTTTATAATAATGATTCTATTTATGAAACGCTTACCACATGACATGAATTGAGATGACGCATATTACAAGTTAAAAAACAGTAAAGGATAAAAATAATCAAGTGTTAAAAGCTTTGACAAAAAAATCATGACAAATTTCACTGCAAATCAGGAAAAAAATGATATCTTGGTCCAGCAACCTCATTTCTTTAGCAAAATTTGAACATTGATGGAAAATACATCTTTCTAAGCAAATGGAATATTAAACATATCAACATATCAGCTCAGTTAGATTTGAATACATAAAAAGCTTATCTACAATGTATTAGAATGTCCAATACCAACTCGCCATCATCATTAGCCTTATCTTAACTATTTAAGATTGGTCATTTGTTCTTGTTGAGAGTTTCAAGAACTGTAATGCCTATTCTACATAAATCTTTTTTTGCACAACTTCTAGCAATATTACTTTTGATCTAAACCTCTTTAAAAATATAATTACTTGTCTTATTGATGCATTTTCTACCCATCATTGCGATTACCCAAACCACAAAATTAACTTTTCACTCTCTTAACTTCAAAGGATACTTCTCCCACTATCATCTAATATAATCAGTTTTCAATCTATCCTTTCTAGTTTTGTCACACCTCAACTTTAGCATTGGTATTTCTACTATGCTCGACATAGTCATCATAAACATCTTTATTGTTCGGTCATTTATCCATACAACAAAATCGACCTAATTATTTCTTAGTGCATAGTCTCAAGGTATTTGATTTCAACCAACCAAAGATGACCAGAAATTATATTTTTATTCTTACATATGATAGACCTAAGATAGTTAAATACTTCAAAGTGTTGCTCTATCTTCTAATAATATTACTAAAAAGTTAATTAAAACTCGATTTAAATAAAGATTCGCAAATTATTCCCTTCTCTAATTAAACCGCAAGGAAAAAAAGGAATATAGAGAGAAAACATCTAAATCAAGAAGATGATAGCAAATTATATACCTAACCCAATCATTAGGTCATGAGGGCATTTAAAAAAAACTTCAGTCTTTTTCGTATTAATTCTAACATTATTAAAGCAAAAATAGGTAATTACGTAAGAAATATAATACATTAAAATAGATAACCTAATAGAAAAATTCAATATCATCACAAACCTCTGTCTCTTTCCTCTAGACTTCTTACTTTTATCCTGGGTGAGAAAATGAGGGAAGGTGAGCTAACTTCCCTTCAAAAGTAGCATAGATAAGAAAGAAGGTTGACCTATCTTAGTTTTATTTTTCTTCCTACCAAGAAGCCAACTAAGGCTAGGTATCAATTACCTTGCCAGTTGTCAAGTTCTTGAATAAAGATGGTAAAAAAGAAAGATAACAAATTAACAATAAAAAGGTTGCTTGTTAGGTTGCAGATTCCTGCGGGCAAGCACTGCTGACTCACTGGCATAGGATAACAGTGCATTTGTGTTCCCTATGAAATTTTAAAAACTGATCCTCAAATTATCTCACAAAAGATAGATCACAGAAATCCAATCTCACCTTCACCTTTCCTTCCAAAACATTGGACCAAGATGCACGTGAGGAAGTTCAATCTAGCTCATCGTTTAAAGAAAAAAAAAACTAGTAAAGAGAAATCAAAAGGGAAAACAACAGGAGAGCATATAGAACGGGGCATTTCCTCGAAGAATTCATCAGGCCAGAGAATTTATTCTTTTTAGTGAGCTAGATTCAATGAATTGTTTCCAAGAGGGATAATCATTTTGTTTAGGACCTACAATATGAAATGCCTAGAAAAAAAAAAGCTAGCTTGAAATGATTTTTTTCTGCATTACACTACAATAGCAGAACTCTAGATGATTATTTTGTGTATGGAAAACTCCTTGTACTTCTAATAGATTTAAACAACCAACTTCCAAATTTTGTAGTCTTTTAAGTTTACTAAAGGTTGTCATTCCTATTTTTCCTAGTCTAGTGGTTCTATAAAAAAAAAAATTAGGGATCTTTGTTCTATGCAGCCCAATTTCTCCACTGGATGCGCAAAAATATTATGCAAGTTTTTTTAGTGGTTTGTTTTTAAAATTAAAAGAGTTCTACAAAATGTGACATCAATATATAAAGTGTAGAAATATTTCTTATTGAATGTGCAGTCTGTAATGAATTTGGGAATGATGATCCTTCATATAAAGTAAGACCTAAAACCCTCATTGTGAAATAATCTCCTCATTCAAGCTTGAGTATAGGGTATTTATTACTTTCAGTATTTTTAAGGAAGGCTTTAATGTTATAAATTAACTAAAATATGATAGCACCTTGAGTCACTAACCATCATGCAATGAATCAAGTGATTAGAAGAGTTAGGCATGGACTTCGATGCTGGTGCAAAGTAAGTACAACACCACCATCATAATGAAAACATAGTTTGCTTGCAAGCAACAAGTCCAGTCACGTCTCCAATTCTTAGTGCTCCTTAATTCTCAATATCTTATTATCCTCTATCAGCAAAGAGGAAAAGTACAACTATGGGCGTGGCATTTGATGAAAACCAAATCGATTTTATTTAGACATTTACATTTTTTGTTTCTTGTTTGTTCATGAAGTCTTTATCGATTACAATGACTTTAAAATTCTTCATTTCGTGCTACTATTTTTATTAGGAGGTTCAAATATTCTTTTGATATTTGGATTTCACTTATTTAATGGTACTCATCATAAGCAATAAATCGGGTGTTAGATGGCTTACTTCTGAGAAAAATTTGATTATTAAAATTGACTCACCAAAGCATCAAAACATTAAATCTAGATCTTCATTTAAAAACTCTAGAACCTTAACCATCCGCATTAGTAACACTAAATATCAACCTGGATAGCACAAAATTGATTTTGAAGGGTATCAAATACTTTCTCAAGTTGTTTTAATTTATTTTCTAAATTCCTGTACGTATCCATCATAATCCCCATGAAATGGTTTTTCCCTAGTTCTATGAATCCCATGATGGGAACTAGCAGCTTGATCCCATTTTTTATTTGAATTTTCTTCCTCATATTAGATATATTTATATCATATCATTTCCCTTTTGGATTTGCTTACGCATGCTAGATCTAAGAATATGATGATGTATGATCAAGGATTGGGAAAAAGGGCATTATTGAACTTTTCCTTAATTTTATATTATCTGTTATCTAAACTTAAAGATCAAATGAAGTAGCTCTTTAATATGCATGGATCAAAGAATCCAAAAAACATAAAAATTAAAAACTTATAACATGATGATTTAATTAGCTAGTAAGATAATCCAAAAAAACAAATAGAATAGAATAAAAGTTGTTCTTAAGCTAACAAAACCTAATCAAACGATGGAAATGGATATGGTGGTTAGCACTCTCCCATACACAAGAAGGTGGCAAACCATAGAAAAATAATATGGTGGTTTTGGAACCTTTTAAAGTTAATGTTATGGTGCTATACGGTCATATGATCATGATGATTGGCATTGACATGTAGCTTTGAAATGTAGTTTCATCTGAATCCAGGGAACCAAAATGGCTTATCCCGTATCTTAGACTAGTTTAAACTTAGGTTAGGTTGGCCTCATGAATCCAATTCCAATAGAATTGGCCTAAGCGGCCATCTAGGGCAGGTTAGCCTCATGTAACCAATTCCAATAGAATTGGCCTAATCGGCCATCTAGGTTAGGTATCTTTTATTTAACAAATAATCATCAAAGATTAGTGAAAGTGCTTAAACAAAAGAAAACTTTTTTAATATGCAAGTAAAAATATATAAAAAATTTTCATGTTAGTCTCGTTTCAAAAAAAGAAAAACAAAATTTTATACACTTTCTTAAAGATATTTTACACTCAGGGCCTCAGCGGACGATTGGCTGCCTGCATTACTTCGGTAATACAAAACAAATGAAAGGGTATTCAAATTTTAGGCATTCGGTTGAATGAAAATGAAATAGTGTGTGAAATTTCATTGTATTGAAAACTCATCTTTTAATTCAATTTGGGTGAATTCAAATCTTTCCAATTTGACCAAATTTCAAATACATCGTGCAAGATGTTACCAAAAGGCATGCCACTGCCACCCGCCAGTTGCCAACCACCACGGCCATTTCTTGAGGTAAGTAATCTAAGAAGCAGCGCGATGCACACTCAACAGAAACTTTTCATACTGCAACCAGGAAGCACATAGATTATAACTNTGCCACCCGCCAGTTGCCAACCACCACGGCCATTTCTTGAGGTAAGTAATCTAAGAAGCAGCGCGATGCACATTCAACAGAAACTTTTCATACTGCAACCAGGAAGCACATAGATTATAACGGCCCGGTCATGGTGGGAATATAAGTCATAACCTATTTGACCAGCAACTCACTTTTTCCAGGCAGTTTTAAACTACCAAATTCACACAAATAGGCTTATAACTTTCGTTAAAAAAAGAGAGAAAAGAATAACTAAAAGAAATCCCTAAACGTGCCACTTGAAAGCAAGTGTCACAAAAATTGAGTTCTTGAAAAGAAAAGAGATGAAAACTGAGTCTAGAAATCCATAACCCGAGGCACTATTTTCCAGAGTGCCAATATATAAATATACTTCTACTGTTCTGCAGATATGGAACTATCCCATTTTTGCCATTCAGGCCAAGCAATAGCCCAATGAACCCCCATAAACCGCAGAAGAATACTACCGAAGAGGGTGAAGTTTATCAAATAA
>JXCR01138443.1:11408-44236 GCA_002079205.1 Phalaenopsis hybrid cultivar | reverse complement strand
CTAAAGCCAAGTAATCCTATAGGAACTCTTCTTGAATTCTCTTATAATGATCTTACCTACTAATGTTAAAGGTTAAGGTCAATATGTGGAATTTCAAGTTGAGTAAAAAGAAGAGTTTTGAATTTCTAATGGTGGGGGTACCTTTTCTAGTTTTCTAAGACTAGTCAATAGGGATCTTACATACTAAATGCTAGAAGTTAAGATCAATATGTGAAACTTCAAGTTGAGTAAAAACAGTTCTCTTATAATGATCTTACCTACTAAATGCTAGAGGTTAAGATCAATATATGAAATTTCAAGTTGAGTAAAAAGAAGTTACCTACTAAATGCTAGAGGTTAAGATCAATATGTGGATTTTCAAGTTGAGTAAAAAAAAAAGTTTTGAGTTTCTAATGCTAGAGGTTAGGACCAATATGTGGACCTTCAAGTTGAGTAAAGAGAAGAGTTTTGAGTTTCTAATGGTGAGGACCAATATGTGGAACTTCAAATTGAGTAAAGAGAAGAATTTTTGAGTTTCTAGTGGTGATGCATTTTCTAGTTTTCTAAGACTAGTCAGTAGGAAAGTCCTATGGCTAGACCTAGGCTACGAATTTCTAATGGTGGGGTACCTCTTCTAGTTTTCTAAGACTAGTCAATAGGAAAGTCCTATAGACCTACTAAATGCTAGAGGTTAAGATCAATATGTGGAATTTCAAGTTGAATAAAAAGAAGAGTTTTGAATTGATCTTACCTTCTAAACATTAGAGGTTAGGACCAATATATGGAATCTCAAGTTGAGCAAAGAGAAGAATTTTGAATTTCTAATTGCGCATTTCTAGTTTTCTAAGACTAGTCAATAGGAAAGTCCTATGGCTAGACCTAGGCTACTAAAGAAAAGTTTTCTAAGACTAGTCAATAGGAAAGTCCTATGGCTAGACCTAGGCTACTGAAGAAGTTTCTAGACCTCAACCAAAAGTGAGGTCAACAGTTCCCAAGAAAACTCTCAATTAAAGGAATCCTTCTTACAATCAAGTTACAACAAGTAAAGGGTGTCACGAAGAGCATCTTGACGCCTTCAAAGCTTGCACCGATCCATATGGGAAGCGAGTTAGTCCCTCACTATCTTATACAGATGGTGGCTTATCAATGACCGAAGCCTATGAAATAACTGGGTCAACACATAGGGTCCACACTATGCTTTCAAGGCTTAACAGGGTCATAAGGATAGAGGGTGAATCATCGTATCCTAAACGGGTGGCGGCCTATCTGCAATTGGGGCCTATGAGACGACATCTATGAAGCGTCAAAGAAACTGATAGGGCTCAAAGGGGTAAGAAAAGGAAAGGTAGATTAATCTTAATAAGGTAGAGAAAATTGGATATCAAAGATTTTTCATCCCCAGCTATTAGAACCATAAGTCTATCTATTCATGAAGATAGTTGACCCAACACAGCTAGATATCTCTTGTCAGTAATCTGTGAATTGCATCATCTAAGGGGGCCTCAGTAGCTTTAAGGTCAAGAGAAAAAAAACTCTAAATCATTTGACCTTATGTAGGTAGAAAGTAGAGATTGGACTTATACCTGCCAAAATGACGAGAAAGTGGTGGAGTGGAAAAGAAAAGAGAGGTCTAGTTGTAAAGCTGAAAATGCTCTCCATAAAGGACTTGCTCTTCGTCTGGGTCAAGGAAGCCTCTAAAATCCTAAGTGTGTTAGGCAACCATTTAAGTATAAAACTTATGTTGAGCCAATTAGGTTGGAGAAGCACAAGGACTTATAATTGTGACATGTAAATGATGTAGTTGTTTATTCTTAAGTGTGGAAACCCTATTAAATATGACAGGGAATATAGCATGCATGCAACCGATTTAAAATCTGGCCTGAAGACAATGCAGAAAAGTAAAGACATATTTTAAAAATCTTGAATATTTTAATCCCAATATTTAATTAGTCTTAAAATTTTTATTAGGATTTTGTAAAATTCTTTTATAAATTTAAGTCCTTAAAAAGCCTAAGTTATAGCGCATGGTTCCCAACAATCTATAAGATAAAGAAGGCAAAACAAGAAATCACATGCAATAAATAGAAAAGAGAAGCAAGTCAAATTAAAAGAATAAAAAAAGTAGTATGTCGCGGTCGGCAACATATCCAAAAAACAAAAGATGGTTGTCATGCACCGCATAAGTACACACTTAGTCCTAATTCTATACATCAATGAGATTTAGGTGTGGGACACAAGCAAATAGATCATGGTCCTCACATGTGGTTTCTCCCGTCTGACCCTTCAGACCCATGCCCGTACTTTATTTACAATACAAGACTCTCCTAAAGACTCTAAAAAGTACATAGGAAATGTAAGAAAAAAAAACTCGACCTGCATGAAAACAAGGTTAGTATAAAGCTACCTACATGCAACGCCGTGACCCATGCCCTATGTGAGGAGAGCTAACAACACCTGCAGAAACTGTGATTAGATAAATCATTACAACTCCTCCCTGTTGTCCGTAGCTCCCTCAAGTCCACCCTTAATATACTAGTAGGCATGTATCACACCTAGTAAACACACTAAGAAACACAAAAATGATGCTTGGCTAGGGCAACCAAACTAGCAAAAAACTATAACCAGAACATCCAAAAAGACTACCAGCATCATAGTTCTAGCTTAATACATCATATAGAATAATATCCTATCACAGCATCTAAGTGAGTGTAGGGTTATATCAAAAGGCTGATGAATGTTTGACGGATCGTCATCCCCGTCCTCATCCTAAGGATGCAAGGATATCTAAGAGGTGTCACTAAATGCTAGTTTTGTATAAAAATTTTTAAAAAGACTTGACCTCATGTATGGTCTAAACTAGATATGCAAATAGTTTCAAAATATATTTTGAAAATATAATGCATATAAGTAATAAAAATAGAAATTTTTATAATTTTAAAATATTTTCTAAGAAAATAAAAGCCTAAATAGAACCTATTAAACCCCTTGGAACCTTAGCATAACATATATGTGCTAGTCACAGTGCGATAGCTATTATTGCCCGTTGAAACATCGTCGTAGGCAATACTAGGTGCCACGTCGTAATTAACAGAGAGTCACCCAGCTAACCGACCAATTTCATTGTAGAGACGATCAAGAATGCACATGCAAATGCAATATGATCCAATATGTGGTGACATTATAGGGTGCTGTCACAGGGATAACAAACATTCATCATAAGTACATGGTGGATTATACCCATAATGAATGCACTGACAGTACAGTGTATGCATGCAAGACTCATGACACAAGTAAGGTGGTGTTTTTTTCTCGCTAAAGAGAAAGACACTCCAGTTAGGCTTGATATACAAGTCATCTGAAGAAAACTCGTGAGTGTCAAAATGAGTGTGCAAGAGAAGTGACTCAAAAAGGTGCTTAGAGTAAACTAAAGTAGTTTCGTAGGATGTTGTTGACCTCACTTTAGTGAGGACTTATCTTTAAAATCTAAACAAGCTCAAGCCCCCAACCCTTTGGCTAAGTAGGCTTAAGGTTTTGACTGGGTGAGTACTTGAATTGACTGTTAAGGGTAAGACATGTCCTAGGTTATTTGGGTCAACTTAGAAACCTTAGGGTCCACCATGATTACCAAATCCACTCAAAATCCTAAATCAAACCAAATTTTGTCAAATTTGTATCCCAAATTCCCTCATGACAATTCCTAAAAACTCATCAAACCATCAATTATCTTATGACATATGTGTAAAAGTCGAATCAAAGTGGGAAAGGAGTTTAGGCTAGGTTTAGACATGAATTGGACTCGACTCAAGCCAATAACACCACCATAATGCCACAACTATGCCTGATAATACTACTTCAGAACTGTGGTTCTAGGCAACACTATTGCAATAACACCACTTCCACAATTTCTCGCTAATAAACTCGTGATTCCTCGCCAATAACACCACACTTTTGCGCAATACTACCACCATAACACGACTGTAGGTGTTCTTTGTCGATAACACTTTGATAATCCTTTGAATAATACCACTACCGTTGTTCTGTGCTAATAACGCCACAATACTACGCTAGTAACACCATTGTCACGGTTCTGTGCTAATAACACCACAATATCATGCCAATAACACCAATGTCATGGTTTTATGATAATAACACCATAATACTCGTTGATAAAGCCCAAAAATAATACCACTCGAAAATACCTAAATTCTAAAAATTGATTGGACTGACCGCTCCACACCACATCAACCCTAGGATCAGCCCAATCCTCATATGGTCAAATTGATAATTATGGTCAACCCATAGTCCAATAGGTCAACCCATTATCCAATTGGTTAACCTATGGTTTAAATGGTCAACATTGCTCAAATAGTCAATCTTGGGTCAAATGGTCGACCCTAATCCACTATGGTCAACTCATGGTCTTATGGTCAATTTTTTATTCTCGTAATTAATTAATTAATTGATTAATTAAAGAGGATGAATTTAAGACCCATTAGACCTAGGTTTAATCATAAAATTCTAATTTAAAGCCCATGATTTAAGCCCATAACCAAATAGGTTATTCAAGACCTTAAATAACCCATCAGACCATTAGATAACCTATCTTCATATGTGACCAAGATCAAAATTAAAATATGGAAGAAGGGATAAATGAAGTTATTCCTACCTACTTCGCCCTCATACTTGGTACCCTAGTCCAAGTGACCCAAGTCCTTCATGCTTGAGTCAAGGAGAACTTCTGTCAAGTCCAACAAAGCTCGCCTAAGACCTCTCCAATGCTCATATGCCATGGATTCCTCCTTCTTCCTCCACTGGAGCCACCTTGGCCAAAACATCCAAAAGAGGGAATTCCCACCATAACTACTCCTCGTGCTTCTGCAAATTCTTTGAGGAACCATAAAAACCTCGTCATGCCACCTTTGGCCTCTTCCTTATCCTCCCATGGCCATAAAAGTAACAAACCCGAGAGCCATGAAGAACAAGGTGACTCTCAAACTCTGGTCCTTAATAAAAGAAATCTTCTCCAAGACATATGTAGTAGATTCCTCATCTCCCAATCCAAACCCAAGGCAAAATTTGCGTATGACATAAACCCTACCAAAGCTCTAAACTAACTCTTCCAAAAGCTTCCCTAAGCTCCACGAATACATTCCCAACCAAAATTGAGCCACCTTGACCCCTCTAACTAAGTTCAAGATCAAAATGTGAGATAATTTCACCTAGCTTATACTTGGGCCATATTTCAAATCAAATTGTGTTAAGGAGGAGTTGTGTAAGGTCAAGACGATCGTATCTGACAAACCCAATTGAGGTTACACATCTTGGGCAACGATATGGTTCACACATTCTAAAAATAGCCTCAAGTTTGGTCTTTTGTGAAAGTAATATGCAAATCATGCATAAGTAGCGGTATGGATGTGTTCTCCTTGCTTTGATGAAGCTTTAAAAGCAAATCTAGTAAGATTTTGTGGAGAATCAAGGGAAACATTACCGATTGATCATGAATGGTTATCGATTAATCATCCATCGGGGAGGATGAACCGATGTCATTCATTTCTGTGTATCGAAAATGAATAGTGTTGTTCAAATCAGACCGCCTTCATATGAAGGAGGCCAAATTGTGGGCCAGCTCGGATGATAGTGTGGAAATCACCATGAACCAGAGAACACTGTGTAGACTTCGATGTTGTCCAAGATGACAGGACGCCACGTTGGATAAATAGATAATTAGGATTTTTCTATCAATTAATTCCAGAAAACTATAATTACCTTTAAAAATGATATCATTGCTTAGAAAAATCATAAAAAACTAACCAAAAAGACCTATGGACTCAAGAGATGGAGAGGAAAATAAAAAAAAATCAACAATAAATGATTTATATTTAATTTTTAATTAAATAAATATTCTTTGGATTATTTTAGTTATTAAAAATTAAATACAAATCCCAAGATTATGAAATTAACAGGGATTATTCTCCACATCTTTGAGAATATTCTCTGAATTTTTCAAGGTTAGGGGATGCCCCTAAAATGAAAATAAAAAAATTTCTACTACTTTTGTAATTATATTGGAAATAATTAAGAAAAATCAAAAAATTGGAAATTGGTTAGAAATTTAGGGTAATAAAATTAAACCCTAAAAATAACAATTTCCAACCATTGAAAAAAGTCTAAGTGACAATTTATACATTTAGGGTAAAATTGTAAATTTTAAAATTTACATCTTAGCCCAAAATTTCCCAAACTTGGTTTATTACTTTTAATCATTTACTTTAAAATGATATTATCAACAATATCACGACTACTAATAATGACAACCCTAGAAGGCGAAATAATTTTAGGAAGAATAAATTTAATTCTATCAACCAACAAAATATAAATAACTTCATAAATTATGATGATATCTGATGATAGTTAAAAAATGAATTAGCAGTAGTGCTATTAGGAATAAGCATTATTGAAGAATGCTTGACCCTATTCGGAAGTTTAGAGGTAAAGAAAAAGTAATTAATAACATAAATACAGTCATTTCCAACAATATTCCAATCATCCTTAAAGAATTTAGAAGTGAAACCATCTAATCTGGGAGCTTTGTTAGAACCAACAAAAAAGAGAGCCTTTCTAATATATTCATTAGAATAAATTTGGGTCAAAAAAGACCTATCATCATCAGAAACAAAAACATTAATAAGAAAAGTGTCCCCCAAAATATGATCATTAGAAACAAGAATATTAAGAAAACTTGAGTAAAAAACAATAGCTTCATTAACAATGTCAGCATGATTTTGATTATAATTTCCATTAACAAAAATTTCTTTAATAAAGTAAGAGTTACGTCTAATTTTAGCTTTCTAATATAAAAGATTAACATCGTCTTCGCCTTTAGTTAACCAAGCACATTTATCTCTCTACTTAGCTCGCTTGTAATCGCAATAAGTAGCATTAGAAATATTCTTATGAATGGAAGAAGTTTATCCAAAAGATTTTTAGAAAGAGGGAAATTCTCCAACTTTGCCAAAATTAAATTTTGTTGATCAACAAAATCAACAATATATTTAGATAAAATANGAAATTCTCCAACTTTGCCAAAATTAAATTTTGTTGATCAACAAAATCAACAATATATTTAGATAAAATATTATAGCAGTTTCAATGCTAACCCTTTAAAGCCAATTTAATATTACAAAATTTATTATAAAAACAAAACATGGGATTTCCATTAACAAGAGATTTCCAAGCAGTATTGACAATATTTAAAAAATCTAGATAAAAGCTCCAATAGTTTTTATACATAAATACACAATGAGTATTATAAGAGAATCCCAAAGTAACCAAAATAAGATTATGATCTAAAGAATAAAGATTTAAAACCTTATAAAAAGAATTAGGAAAAATAACCATCCAAATAGCATTACAAAAAGCTCAATCAAGAAGACATCTAATAAGATAATTATACTAATTATTTTACCATCTAAAAGAATATTCAGAGTTATGTAATTTAATAAGACCAGAACTATAAATACAATTATTAAAATAAGAAACCTTAGAAGGCAAAGGTGGAACCCCTACAACCATTACATCAATTCTTAAAATACAATTGAAATCTCCAAGAATAATCCCAGAAAAAGTCATTTTATCAGCAATATGAAGAATAAAATTTCATAATTTTTTTCTAATATTAGCACAATTATCAACGTAAATAACAGTCATAAAGAAATTAACGATGGAAGAGAAAGTAACTTGACAATGTATAAATTGAAATCCATTTCAATAACTGAAAGATTCAACAAATCATTGTTCCTTTTAATCCAGATCTTATTGTGAACATAAATGTCAAAATTATGAACATAGCTTTCATTAAAAAAAATTATTGTGACTAGAAACAATAGGATCGGTGAAAAAAGCGGAGTTTAACATAGTTTCTAAAAGACAAATGATATCAAACTTATAATCTCTTAAAAAAAATTACAATCCACAAGAATGGCTTCACTGTTAAAGCCACGAACATTCCAAGTAGCAATTTTAGGAAACAAAATATAATAACAACCAAAATGGCAAGAAAAACAAGAAAAAGAGAAGATCATTCAGATCTACTCTTCTTACTTCTAACAGCTACATTAGAAGTAGAGGCTGATAGTAAATAAACATTTCTAATATTATTTGAAGGCCTTGGTGAACCAAGTTGGAATTCACAACAGAGGAATTATTAATAACCAAATTAGTGCTAACAGGTAGAACAATAATAACATTATCATCAATGTTAGCATCATTAATAATGTCTAAAGAAGAGAAATTATTATAGATGCTGACTTTATGAGATATCAAGTTATTAGCACATAAAGTTGGATGGTCAGAATCCTGAATATTCACCAAAGAAGAAACTTCATTAAGAACATTATTATTGAAAATGGGGACTATATCAACAGAAAATTTATAATTGCTTGATAAAACAAGATCAGCAACATTAAGAGCACAAGTAATATAAGAATTTATAATATTAGTAGATCTTAGAGTAGATCAAATAATACTAACAGAATGACTTCTACTCCTGAAAATTTCCAACAACATTAAAACAATGTTGATTCCTACCTCTTAAAGTAGGAATAACATTAATTGACATAGAAGAAATTTCAAGACGGTTAGAAGAATGATGAGAGAAGGTAAAACAAGCCTTGCAAGGCACATGATTCCATTCATAAACCAAGAGAATTATAAATTCTCTATTTTTAAAAGCAAAAGTAAAAGACTCAAGTAAAGAGAGTCCATGTTAATTTGAACATCGACTATAACAAAAGATAATCTAGAACCTTTAGCCGTTAAAAGCATCCATTGTAAGTGGATTACCAATCATGGTAGCTATTTTTGTGATACCCTTGTTAGACCAACAAAACAAATGAAGATTAGGAAATTTAATCCATATAGGAATTTCCTTCAAATCTTCACAAATAGGCTACAAATCAATAATCCATTTTTCAAAAAAACAAAAGGTTTACCAGCAATAACCTAAGGACTACCAGACAAAATCAAATCAAAATCCTCAGAACAAGTAAATTTGAACAGACAAAAAACTTTAATTAAAGAAAGGAGGTCAATCAAACCTCCCAACTTCTATATTCTACCAATAGCCTTAAGAAGATTATCATAGAAAGGCTTTATTCCTAAAACATAACCAAGCAAAACAAGATCCCATTGCTTAGAGCCCATATCAACCTCTTCATTTGAGAATACCACTTTATCATCTGTGCAAAGAACATAAGACAAATTAAAATCAGTTGAAGATGTAAGAATAGAAGAAACTAATTCCTTCTAATTTAAAGCAGATGTTGACTCAAAACCAGTAATAAGTCAAGAAAAAGAAGATGATAAGGGAGGGAAAGAGGACTCATTGAAAAAGAAGAAGCAAAGCCCAAAAACCCCACAAAGAAACTTAGAAATACATAAAAATAGAAGATATCACAATAATTTCCCAATAAAAAGGGAGAAGTGGAGAAGGTTTTCACTACAAAGTGAAAAAATCTTAGCCCGCTTGAGGAAACCCTCATAATTCCCAAAAAAATAATGGAAGATTGCAGACAAACCACTCAATTTTTATGTATTTACAAATGGACCACACAAACTTCATTTTTATGGATAATTACATATAGACCACACAAAACATTGATATTTACAAATTAACCGTAGAGGTGATTTTTTTAAACTACAGAACAAATGTATTTTGCGTGCTACATTCAAATTATTGAGAATTTGATTAAAATGAATAATATAGGTTGGGTTCTACCATGAATTTTAATATTTGAGTAAGAATTTGAAAATTGGTTGAAAGAGGGTGGTTGATTTGTCAATAAGAAGTTTTGGGTAGCATGCATGTAACTGCGCCAAGACAATGACTCAATAAGTGGCTCGCAAATAGTGCTCAAAAAGCTAATAAGCCAAGCTCAAGTTAGCCCTACTCAACTTATTAACTAGTGAGCAGTCTTGTTTAATAAATTATTAGTATACAAAAACTCAAAATAGATCAAAATTAAGACTTATAAAAACTATTAAAAATATTTAATAAATAAATATGTTATAATTAATTTAAATATACTCAAAAGCTAGGGCTAATTAATTCAAGGAAAGACGCCAGGGATCAACATAATTAAGACTATCAAACTTTTTATAGAGTATTTAAAGCTTTTAACAATCATGATTAGTTTAGAAGTAATTATTACACTATTTAATGCTCTCATTGTTATTAAAGCACACCTCTCTAAAATTTGAAGGATCATGGAACAATTATGACTGATGAGAATCTTATTAGATTTACCTTAAAGCCTCTAAAACAAAAACACAACGACCGCCATAAAAACAGAAAATCAAAATATCCACGCCTAATACTTACAAAAAGAAAAGTTATTCCAAAATGCAAGGACAACCATGACGTCGTACTAGAGAGGCATCGACGCATACATAATCAAGAATAATTATAAAAAAAGATCAAGATGGGTTGTCCTTAATGTTATCTGCAGAAATACAACTGACATGAAGAAGCATCGCCAGAACAAATTTCTCACCATAAATGAATAGTTCATCAGAAGGATGCTCCAATCACTACTGAAGATGAATTAAACTAGTCTTCACTTCATCAAGGTCTTGACATATTCATAGAGAAGTCTCTGAGCTAGTCTTTACTCTCTCTGCTAGAACAACAACATGCTCTTTCAACTCAATTGTGTCATTCTTTAGGGTCGTAACCTTATCTTGCAAGGTATGATACCTTGGTTTCTACCAACTTCAAGCCACCAACAGACCCTAACTTTTGATGAGTAAGAGAAAAATTTTCTTATTTCTTGCAAGCTTTGCACAAATGGGAGTCAGCTCAGAAAGTGAATATCCCACACTCTCCACAAGGGCTGCACAATGACAAAATTATAGTTCTTTTGACGTGTTCTGATCAATAGCATCCCTTAGTGGTATGTTTTCAAGGGACATATTGGTAGTGCTAGAAGTCTCCTCAATAATTCTTTTAACTTCAGAGTCCAAAAGCATATGAATAAATGTTGACGTTGGTTGAATCGCTTTCAGAAGCAAAAACATGATTGGAACTTATATCATCAAAACATTTGTAAAACTAATCGTGCTACCTCTTGGAGCCAAACCATCGATGGCAGGTTCAGGGGTAGGAAGGGCAAGTACAACGTTCGCTTCAAGAAACTCCAAACTTCCGAACTCCATTTTTGATTAGATACACTTGAATTAACCACCTCAGTGCAGTAGAATTGGAATGTAAAAAATTACGCAACAGGCACAAGGCAAACGAATAGCAAAAAATTTATTGATAAAGAGNAATTTAATAAGACCAGAACTATAAATACAATTATTAAAATAAGAAACCTTAGAAGGCAAAGGTGGAACCCCTCCAACCAATACATCAATGCTTAACATACAATTAAAATCTCCAAGAATAATCCAAGGAAAAGTCATTTTATTAGCAATATGAAGAATAAAATTTCTAAAATTTTTTCTAATATTAGCGCAATTATCAACGTAAATAACAGTCATAAAGAAATTAACGGTGGAAGAGAAAGTAACTTGACAATGTATAAATTGAAATCCATTCAATAACTGAAAGATTCAACAAATCATTGTTCCTTTTAATCTAGATCTTATCGTGACCATAAATGTCAAAATTATGAACATAGCTTTCATTAAAAAAAAAATTATTGTGACTAGAAACAATAGGGTCGGTAAAAAATGCGAAGTTTAACATAGTTTCTAAAAGACAAATGATATCAAACTTATAATCTTTTAAAAAAAAATTACAATCCACAAGACCAGCTTCACTGTTAAAGCCACAAACATTTCAAGTAGCAATTTTAGGAAACAAAATATAATAACAACCAAAATGGCAAGAAAAACAAGAAAAAGAGAAGATCATTCAGATCTACCCTTCTTACTTCTAACAGCTACATTAGAAGTAGAGGTTGATAGTAAATAAACATTTCTAATATTATTTGAAGGCCTTGGTGAAGCAAGTTGGAATTCATAACAAAGGAATTATGAATAACCAAATTACTGCTAACAGGTAGAACAATAATAACATTATCATCAATGTTATCATCATTAATAATGTCTAAAGAAGATAAATTATTAGAGATGCTGACTTTATGAGATATCAAGTTATTAGCACTTAAAGTTGGATGGTCAAAATCCTGAATATTCACCAAAGAGGAAACTTCATTAAGAACATTATTATTAAAAATGGAGACTATATCAACAGAAGACTTATAATTGCTTGATAAAACAAGATCAAAAACATTAAGATCACAAGTAATATAAGAATGTATAATATTAGTAGATCTTATAGTAGATCAAATAATACTAACAGAATGACTTCTACTCCTGAAAATTTCCAGCAACATTAAAACAATGTTGATTCCTACCTCTTAAAGTAGGAATAACATTAACCTACATAGAAGAAATTTCAGGACAGTTAGAAGAATGATGAGAGAAGGTAAAGCAAGCCTTGCAAGGTACATGATTCCATTCATAAACCAAGATAATTATAAATTCTCTGTTTTTAAAAGCAATAGTAAAAGACTCAGGTAAAGAGAGTCCATGTTAATTTGAACATCGACTATAACAAAAGATAATCTAGAACCTTCAGCTGTTAAAAGCATCCACTGTAAGTGGATTACCAATCATGGTAGCTATTTTTGTGATACCCTTGTTAGACCAACAAAACAAATGAAGATTAGGAAATTTAATCCATATAGGAATTTCCTTCAAATCTTCACAAATAGGCTAAAAATCAATAATCCATTTTTCGAAAAAACAAAAGGTTTACCAGCAATAACCTAAAGACTACCAGACAAAATCAAGTCAAAATCCTCAGAACAAGTAAATTTGAACAGACAAAAAACCTTTAGTTAAAGAAAGAAGGTCAATCGAACCTCCCAACTTCTATATTCTACCAATAGCCTGAAGAAGATTATCATAGAAAGGCTTTATGCCTAAAGCATAACCAAGCAAAACAAGATCTCATTGTTTAGAGCCCATATCAACCTCTTCATTAACGAATACCACTTTATCATATGTGCAAAGAACGTAAGTCAAACTAAAATCAGTTGAAGATGTAAGAATAGAAGAAACTAATTCCTTCTAATTTAAAGCAGATGTTGACTCAAAACCAGTAATAAGTCAAGAAAAAGAAGATGATAAGGGAGGGAAAGAGGACTCATTGAAAAAGAAGAAGCAAAGCCCAAAAACCCCACAAAAAAACTTAGAAATACATAAAAATAGAAGATATCACAGTAATTTCCCAATAAAAATGGAGAAGTGGAGAAGATTTTCACTCAAAAGTGAAAAAATCTTAGCCCGCTTGAGGAAACCCTCATACTTCCCAAAAAAATAATGGAAGATTGCAGAAAAACCACTCAATTTTTATGTATTTACAAATGGAACACACAAATTTCATTTTTATGGATTATTACATATAGACCACACAAAACATTGATATTTACAAATTAACTGTAGAGGCGGTTTTTTTAAACCACAGAACAAATGTATTTCGCGTGCTACATTCAAACTATTGAGAATTTGATTAAAATGAATAATATAGGTTGGGTTCTACCATGAATTTTAATATTTGAGTTAGAATTTGAAAATTGGTTGAAAGAGGGTGGTTGATTTGTCAATAGGAAGTTTTGGGTAGCATGCATGTAACTGAGCCAAGACAATGACTCAATAAGTGGCTCGCAAATAGTGCTCAAAAAGCTAATAAGCCAAGCTCAAGTTAGCCCTACTCAACTTATTAACTAGTGAGCAGTCTTGTTTAAAAAATTATTAGTATACAAAAACTCAAAATAGATCAAAATTAAGACTTATAAAAATTATTAAAAATATTTAAGAAATAAATATGTTATAACTAATTTAAATATACTCAAAAGCTAGGGCTAATTAATTCAAGGAAAGACGCCAAGGATCAACATAATTAAGACTATCAAACTTTTTATAGAATATTTAAAGCTTTTAACAATCATGATTAGTTTAGAAGTAATTATTACACTATTTAATGCTCTCATTGTTATTAAAGCACACCTCTCTAAAATTTGAAGGATCATGGAACAATTATGACTGATGAGAATCTTATTAGATTTACCTTAAAGCCTCTAAAACAAAAACACAACGACCGCCATAAAAACAGAAAATCAAAATATCCACGCCTAATACTTACAAAAAGAAAAGTTATTCCAAAATGCAAGGACAACCATGACGTCGTACTAGAGAGGCATCGACGCATACATAATCAAGAATAATTATAAAAAAAGATCAAGATGGGTTGTCCTTAATGTTATCTGCAGAAATACAACTGACATGAAGAAGCATCGCCAGAACAAATTTCTCACCATAAATGAATAGTTCATCAGAAGGATGCTCCAATCACTGCTGAAGACGAATTAACCTAGTCTTCACTTCATCAAGGTCTTGACGTATTCATAGAGAAGTCTCTGAGCTAGCCTTTACTCTCTCTGCTAGAACAACAACATGCTCTTTCAACTCAATTGTGTCCTTCTTTAGGGTCGTAACCTTATCTTGCAAGGTATGATACCTTGGTTCCTACCAACTTCAAGCCACCAACAGACCCTAACTTTTGATGAGTAAGAAAATTTTTTTTGTATTTCTTGTAAGCTTTGCACAAATGGGAGTCAGCTCAGAAAGCGAATATCCCACACTCTCCACAAGGACCGCACAATGACAAAATTACAATTCTTTTGACGTGTTCTGATCATTAGCATCCCTTAGTGGTCTGTTTTCAAGGGACATATTGGTAGGGCTAGAAGTCTCCTCAATAATTCCCTTAACCTCAGAGTCCAAAAGCACATGAATTAATGTTGATGTTGGTTGAATCGCTTTCAGAAGCAAAGACATGATTGGAACTTATATCATCAAAACATTTGCAAAACTAATCGTGCTACCTCTTGGAGCCAAACCATCGATGGCAGGTCCAGGAATAGGAAGGGCAAGTACAACGTTCGCTTCAAGAAACTCCAAACTTCCAAACTCCATTTTTTATTAGATACACTTGAATTAGCCACCTCGGTGCAGTAGGATTGGAATGTAAAAAATTACGCAACAGGCACAAGGCAAACGAAGAGCAAAAAATTTATTGATAAAGAATAAGACAACACATACCTATTTATAATAGAAAATGTCGACTCTCGATCTTGCTTTCTAAAATTCTCATGCCAAGTTGAAAATCACAATAAAACATGAATATTTTTTTCATATTTTTTATTCTTCTCATAGTTCAAGATTGAAGAGACAAGAGAATCAGAGAACTAAATATGTAAAGTAAAAAATAGTATTATGAAACTAAAAAGCTTGACCAAACCAGCTGATACAAGGAAAAGGGCAACATCGGGAGGACATGGAACGTGATGACCAAATAACAAAATTAATTGATTAGATTGCGTCGAACGACTTCTCATCCAAAGTTAAGAAAGAAATGTGAGCCATGTGATCATAAATCAACATGGAAGGAATGACTGGACAAAAGGTGTGTGAACCCCAAAGTCAGGCATCCATGTCCCAAGCAAGCGACTTACTCAGATCTCTCATACAAAACTTGATGGCAGGACATCCCGAAAGATTGTCCGACTCAGGAGAAGTACCTAATTCCTAGCCGACAAAACCAAGGTCCATTATCGAGCAATCGGAGGTTGGCGTCAGTCGGCTCAAGCAGAACGGGAGCAGTGCTCAATATCCCATCGATGAATACACATCCCATGTTAGCTAAAAATTATTAAGTATATGATTGTACAAGGTCCCATTAGGGAAATTTTTTGTGAGATTTTTTTATTCAAAATAATGTAATGGTGCCCCCTTGAAGGTTGGATTCCTATAAATAGAATGTAATGTACAACAAAACTAGAGTGGAGTGGGGAACTTTTTGACTTTTATTGAAGAAATTTGGTCAAAACTTCAATAATATCTTTTTTCTTTCCCTGATCACGTTCTACCCCTTGGGAGTGATTCAACCACAAATTTAGGTTCAACAATATCCAACATCTATTTTATTTTTTAATTTTTTAATTTTTTTTTATACATTTATGCAATCCAAATATCTCATTATACATAAAACATATCACTATTTTTAATTTTTAAAAATTGAAATACACTTTTACACACACACATATATATATGTATATATGTTTAGATGCACAAATACATAGAACTAGAGCGGTATGGATGTAAATCTCCCATAAATTCAAACATTTTAAAATTTCATAAAAACAATCCCTTTCAAGCTCTCTCTATTATCAACTTTTCTGAAAAGCNATATATATATATATATGTATATATATATTATATGCTGACGGCATTTAAGTTCTCCAAAGCGTTACGTCGGCATCTCCGCAACCTCCGGGACCGGGGCAGAGGGCGAAAGGTTTATGTTGTTATAACGCGGTGGGACCACAAACACATTGTTGCCCTCCAAGTTCCACAAGTATTGCATTATTGCCACCCGCGTCAAATTTTACAGGGCTGCCAACCGTTCAATTTTGAGCTGGAGTTGGCTCCAAGTTGACTCCAATAGATTTACTGTAGTTTAAAATTGGCTTGTGGCTTGTTATATTCGGTTTCGAGCCGAGCTGGGTCGAAATTGAATCAAACTCGATCCATCTCAAAATTGAAATAAACTGACACAAATTGACTTTTTTGGATATGTTTTAGTTAGGAATCAGCTTGATTTGACTCAAAATTGAAACTCACTAACTTGAATTGAGTTTTGGATTTGTTTCATGTCAAAATTGACTCAAAATTGGCTCGCTCGTGACCTGTTATATTCAATTTTAATTAGCATTATATAAAAAACTAGTTTTAAGGATTGATATTTGCATGCATGAGAAGTGTGTTTAGACATTAATTAATACAGATTTTTCATAAAAAGAAAATAATACTGTTACGCCACTAACAAATTTTCATCATCTGACACGAATCTCGAAACATAACATGAATCTCAAGTCGATATTTTAAGCAAGAAACATTTAAATCTTGATAAAAAGTCATCCAGGGCTCCGATTTCAGTAAACTTATAGTCAAACTAACCCGATCGATGAGACAGATCTAATGATATGAAAATTAGTCCAATCCGAGACAAATCAAGCTCAGATCAAGTCATTAAACCACCCTTCAAAAATTTATGGACACATTTGGAAGGTCAAATAGATGTCGACACTGACAAGTTTAAACTCGAATCGAGCGGCTTGACAAGACAAATCCAACGAGACCAAAATCACTCTATTCTGACAGCGTTAAGACACTCAAATGTCCATTAAACGCGTCATGATCGGAGAAAACTCTCTGGACCATCTGATCAAAATTGTTGATATTCCCGCATTAATTGTACTCAGAACAATATAAATAGACCCCACCCCTCACATGAGAGGAGACTGAAGTCCAGAGAGAGAGTCGGAGGTCTTGAAGAGAAGCTACAGCTCAGCATCACCGCCGATCATCGTCGACCTCCACCGACCTCCGCCANATTTCCCACTATATATCTATATATATATATATATATATATATATATATATATATGTATGTATATATATATATTATATGCTGACGGCATTTAAGTTCTCCACAGCGTTACGTCGGCGTCTCCGCAACCTCCGGGACCGGGGCAGAGGGCGAAAGGTTTATGTTGTTATAACGCAGTGGGACCACAAACACATTGTTGCCCTCCAAGTTCCATAAGTATTGCATTATTGCCACCCGCGTCAAATTTTACAGGGCTGCCAACCATTCAGTCAAATTTTACAGGGCTGCCAACCATTCAATTTTGAGCTGGAGTTGGCTCCAAGTTGACTCCAATAGATTTAATGTAGTTTAAAATTGGCTTGTGGCTTGTTATATTCGGTTTCGAGCCGAGCTGGGTCGAAATTGAATCAAACTCGATCCATCTCAAAATTGAAATAAACTGACAGAAATTGACTTTTTTAGATATGTTTTAGTTAGGAATCGGCTTGATTTGACTCAAAATTGAAACTCACGAACTCTAATTGAGTTATTTGGATTTGTTTCAGGTCGAAATTTACTCGAAATTGGCTTGTGGCCTGTTATATTCAATTTTAATTAGCATTATATAAAAAACTAGTTTTAAGGATTGATATTTGCATGCATGAGAAGTGTGTTTAGACATTAATTAATACAGATTTTTCATAAAAAGAAAATAATACTGTTACGCCACTAACAAATTTTCATCATCTGACACGAATCTCGAAACATAACATGAATCTCAAGTCGATATTTTAAGCAAGAAACATTTAAATCTTGATAAAAAGTCATCCAGGGCTCCGATTTCAGTAAACTTATAGTCAAACTAACCCGATCGTTGAGACAGATCTAATGATATGAAAATTAGTTCAATCCGAGACAAATCAAGCTCAGATCAAGTCATTAAACCACCCTTCAAAAATTTCTGGACACATTTGGAAGGTCAAATAGATGTCGACACTGACAAGTTTAAACTCGAATCGAGCGGCTTGACAAGACAAATCCAACAAGGCCAAAATCACTCTATTCTGACAGCGTTAAGGTACTCAAATGTCCATTAAACGCGTCATGATCGGAGAAAACTCTCTGGACCATCTGATCAAAATTGTTGATATTCCCGCATTAATTGTACTCAAAACAATATAAATAGACCCCACCCCTCACATGAGAGGAGACTGAAGTCTAGAGAGAGAGTCGGAGGTCTTGAAGAGAAGCTACAGCTCAGCATCACCGCCTATCATCGTCGACCTCCACCGACCTCCGCCAACCGCCGACGACCACCGACGACCTCCGACAACACCGTCAACTGTTGTCGACCATCGCCGGCCGTCGTCGGCCTCCGCCAACAGGCAGCGACCACCACTAACCACCATTGATCACCATCAACCAAACTTCGTCAGTCGACGTTGTAATCTAAAAAATATATTTACCCTTTCCCGCCTGTGAGACAATGGATTTCTGTAATCATCAATCAATAGTGGATTTCTGCAACTAGGCCAGACCCCGTGATTTTTCCCTTACAGGTTTTTCACGTAAGAACTTCNCTAAAAAATATATTTACCCTTTCCCGCCTGTGAGACAATGGATTTCTGTAATCATCAATCAATAGTGGATTTATGCAACTAGGCCAGACCCCGTGATTTTTCCCCTACAGGTTTTTCATGTAAGAACTTATGGAGTCACCATCGCTTGTTTCTCTTTCATCTGTATGTGTGTTGAATTTTCGTACAACGCTAAGATGATAGTCTGTTACTCTACCACAACGAGTTTTCTAGCACACATCAGTTTCGCGTCGTTTGTGGGAAACGAAGTCCTGTTTGACATTGTCTTCAACTCTAAGAGGTTGATCCCCTACTTTATTTCCCAATGATGTATATCATCCAACATNCTGTTTGACATTGTCTTCAACTCTAAGAAGTTGATCCCCTACTTCATTTCCCAATGATGTATATCATCCAACAGGCTAAGGAACATCCTATACGTCTTGAAGATCTTCTCAGAAGCATTCTTCCAGGTTGGTGGGCAACCTTCACTGCAGTCTCTGAAGTTCGTTCATGTCAAAATCCCGAGCACGACTGTGGTAGGGAAGTCATCCCATATTTTATTTATATTACAAGTCTTTGAGAATCTATCTGTATTGGGGGGGGGCAATTTTCACTGCAAATGAGTTTCNATCCCGAGCACGACTGTGGTAGGGAAGTCATCCCATATTTTATTTATATTACAAGTCTTTGAGAATCTATCTAGATTGGGGGGGGGGGGCAATTTTCACTGCAAATGAGTTTTTCAGTGTCCCCTCATCGTACTGGACTTCCTCTTCAGTTAGACCAGAAAGCTGATCTCTTCAAGGCCCAATACTTGTGTTGTTTTACAAGCTTATATGGAAAATACCCCCGCTATGAGAGCAACAGATTCAAAAGCAGCAACTAACAAGTTGTTAAATATTTTCTTGAGTATGACTACAACCATATTTCTAAGAAAATAAATGGTCCATTGCGACCTACGTCATAGTCTCGAGAAACACAAAACATCTCCAACACCTCATTCTAGGCTTAATCGATCCCAGGGGGACTCGATTCAACCTCTTACATTAGAGGATACATTCGTCAAGCAAAAGCTTCGACATATAGCCTCAGATAGGTAAAAAATCCTTGGTGGAATTTCTTCAATATCTTCCAAAACAGGTTACGGTCGTCAAGCAAAAGCTTCGACCAACAACCTAGGACAGGTCAACCATCCGTAGTGGATTTCATATGACTTTATTCATTATAGGTTAATACCGTCGAGCATCTTCAGTTATACAACTCAGAACTGGTCTTACATCCTTATTGGGTTCTCCTTTCAACCATGCCTCTGAAAGTCAAGCTCAAGAGGCAAGACTCAATGAGAAGCTACCATGCCCCTAGAAGATAAACCCAAGAGGCAAATCTCAATAGGATGCTAGCAGTGGACAAAGTCCTCACTATAAATACTCCATGAGAGCAGGTGGTTGACAACATCTCTACTCGAAGACCTCAGAAGGCTTCAAGCCATAGAAGATACCAGTTCAAGCTCCTATAAGGCATAAGTCCTAGGGGGCACAACCTCAGAAGTCTTGAACCACAAAAACCTCAGAAGCAACGCCAAAAAAGTATAAAGAATTACATTGTTATCATATATAAATTTTACATCAATTGATTAAAAAGACTACAAATACCAACATAAAGGCTACAACATATCAGCTCATCTTCAAGCAGAGTCGACATCGCCTCCCCAAAATTATAGTACTTCTGATGATCGTCAGAAGGTCTTCAGATATTGCCACCACATAAGCATGAAAATTTTCCTCTCAAAGCGCCGTTGGAAAACTACAACATTTTTTTATCACTTCCAAACTACACCGCAACGAGAAAGAAAATCCCATTGCTTGCCTACTACGCAAGACGAGGACGACTTTCCTCTTTGCCTTAACTCTACGCCACAACTCAGCACCGTTGCACCATAGCTCAGCACTACAACTATGCATCGTAGCTCGACACCACAACTCTGCGCCGCAACTCGGCACTGCAAATCTGCATCGTAACTCGGCACCGTAACTCTGTGCCACAACTCGGCACTGCAACTGCACCGTAGCTCGTACCACAACTCTGCGCCGCAACTCGACATCGTTGCACCGTAGCTCGACACCGCAACTCTGCACCGTAACTCGACACCACAACTCTGCGCAGCATCTCGACACCACAAATCTACATTGTAGCTCAGTACCACAATTATTCNAACTCAGCACCGTTGCACCATAGCTCAGCACTACAACTATGCATCGTAGCTCGACACCACAACTCTGCGCCGTAACTCGACACTGCAAATCTGCATCGTAACTCGACACCGTAACTCTATGCCACAACTCGGCACCGCAACTGCACCGTAGCTCGTACCACAACTCTGCGCCGCAACTCGACATCGTTACACCGTAGCTCGACACAGCAACTCTGCACCGTAGCTCGACACCACAACTCTGCGCAGCATCTCGACATCACAAATCTACACTGTAGCTCAGTACCACAATTATTTGCCTCAACTCGGCACAATAACTCAACACCGTCACTTTTTGCTGCAACTCTGCACTGCAACTCTTCATCACTGCGCAGAATGATTTTCTTCTAAATCCTAAATCAGCTGATGACTCCACCCCTACCTTCTTTCATGACATCTATACCCTCAGGAGTATATGTGGGTCGGTTGAGGTGTTCAATCGTATGACGAACTTGCTCGGTGTCTTTTGGCACGATAGACCAAAGTGGTAGGTTGTGAGGTGGTCGGTCGGTCCAGATGCGGGTTTAGTTGGCCAAACGTGGTCGGTCGGGTTTTTCCGTCGAGTGAGCTATGGCTCATTTTTCATTCAGCTCAAGGCTTACAAGGCANTCGTATGACGAACTTGCTCGGTGTCTTTTGGCACGATAGACCAAAGTGGTAGGTTGTGAGGTGGTCGGTCGGCCCAGATGCGGGTTTAGTTGGTCAAACGTGGTCGGTCGGGTTTTTCCGTCGAGTGAGCTATGGCTCATTTTCCATTCAGCTCAAGGCTTACAAGGCCCGTGTCTCGCCTACCTGGTTGGTTTGTCGCTTGGTTGGATCTCCCAATTTTGTAAGATCTTAGGAGGATTTTGTCACATCCTAGCAAGGTATCCGATGAGACTAGCTGTTGAAACAATTTATATCTCACTTTCTTCTGGTCTTGTCGCTGAAGAGTGGTGGATCACCTCCAAAGCTTGAATCTATCTCCGATTCAGAGACAGACTTCATGCTTATCCTTGAATCATCAGTTGATTGATTGCATGGAAAGGTGGTTCTTTCATCTTGCTTATTCGTTCTATTTGAGATTTGAGCTGGTATTTTTGATGTAAACATATTAGTTCCCTGAGTTTTCGGATTTCTTGATATTGAAAACTACAATAAGGATAAAAAAATTATTAAACAATCATATGAAAAAAATTTGTGAACTGATTAAACACATGACTTCTCTTAGTATTCTACACCTCGTGTGCTCTATGAATAGATATGAATGGAGTCTTATGTTAATTGTCGTCAGTTTATCTTTTTACAACTGAAATGCGTTATGGCTAACAAATCAAACCATATTGTAGTGCATTCTGAGAGGCTTGCGAGAGTGAGGGTTCATATTCCTTCTTTTGTAAAGAAGAAAAAAATGGGGATGAAAGAAAGATGGGCGAGGCCGGCATCTGGAGGGCTTGGTTGTGGTGAGAAGTGAAGGATACGACTAGATGAGAAGTCAAGGAGATGATTGCGATGATAAGTTAAGGAGATGCTCTCCTCTAATTTTTTGGTTTCAAGATAGTGGATCTATGGATCTATGATTCTACGCAACTCTTGGTCTCACCGCTGGCTACATTTATGGCTTACGACTCATCAAATGTCGATAAGGTGAATTTTCTTGGTATTCTCCCAAAAACACGGGTTTGGAGAGGATGTCGGCTACCTGATTAACCTCCTATCTGACGTGCTCGATGCTGAAGCTCTTAAATATTCTGATTTTTTTCTTCATCTTGGCAATGTATCTGACCATCATCTTGTCCCTGACTTTAAATTCTCTGCTAACTTGACTCACAATTAGCAGAGAGTCAGACATCATCATAAGGTCTCGGGTGCTTATTTCTTAGGACAGACTGAGCTCGACTATCAGTGCTTCGTACTTNTGTCCCTGACTTTAAATTCTCTGCTAACTTGACTCACAATTAGCAGAGAGTCAGACATCATCATAAGGTCTCAAGTGCTTATTTCTTAGGACAGACTGAGCTCGACTATCAGTGCTTCGTACTCTGTCTATTGTTGGTGACGTTGAATTCTACTGAGACTGACTGGAAGAGATGCTCTAGTCGAGCTGCAAAAAACCAGAATTGACCCTACTATGGCCTGCTTTGGGGCCCCACCACGTATAGGGTCCGTGTCCTATCGTCTGAGACAACTCCTTCGTCATGTTCCTCTGTCATGGAGAAGTTAGCAAGAAGTCTGAGATTGCTCAGGCCTTGATTGCAATCTGGGGGATGTAGGCGATGTTGAATTCACAGNTGTCCTATCGTCTGAGACAACTCCTTCGTCATGTTCCTCTGTCATGGAGAAGTTAGCAAGAAGTCTGAGATTACTCAGGCCTTGATTGCAATCTGGGGGATGTAGGCGATGTTGAATTCACAAAGCTCTACTGCCCACTTTAGCAATTGGTTGGAGTGCTTGACTGTGTGAGTACAAACTTCAACAGATGGTCCGTGATGGCCCGGATCAGATGCTTCTAAAAGTATGGTCAAAGTTTGATGCATGACTTTATATTTTTTATTTGATTAAAAAAGAAATTTAATGTAAATTAAGCTCGTTAACATCTACGGTGAGGCAGTTAGTCATCGACAACGCCGTAAAACACTTCACATAAAGTTATATATGTGGAATTTGCTAAAACCCACTGAATTCTAAATACATTGAAATTGAACTAGATAATGAATTCTACATATCTTGCAAAATTACACTGCATTTGAAATTCTTACAAGTATTATATATATATATATATAATACTTTATTATTAAAACTAAAATGTGTATGTTACCTTTAAGAAATCAGTGATATATTTTTTATGTGATATCAAAAAATTGAATGTGATGCCTGTCAAAATAAAAAATTTAGGCGTTAGATGTGTAAATATATAAGAATTGAGTGCTATGTATGTAAATTCGCCATAATAATGTATAAAAACCCTTTCTACAAATTGGCAACCCAAACATGCGTATAGTGAGAATATATTGGAAGATAAAGGGTCAGTTTGGACAGATGGGCNTGCATTTGAAATTCTTACAACTAAAGTATTATATATATATATATATATATTATTAAAACTAAAATGTGTATGTCACCTTTAAGAAATCAGTGATATAATATTTATGTGATATCAAAGAATTGAATGTGATGCCTGTAAAATAATAATTTAGGGGTTAGATGTGTAAATAAATAAGAATTGAGTGCTATGTATGTAAATTCGCCATAATAATATATAAAAACCCTTTCTACAAATTGGCAACCCAAACATGCGTATGGTGAGAATATATTGGACGATAAAGGGTCAGTTTGGACAGATGGGCTTTGCAAATTGATCAAAATAGTTGCAATCAGAAATCTTAAATCTGGAAAGAAAAAGTGGATCAATCAAAATTTTGATAAAAATAAACCGACCGGATAAAGATTTTATTTGGTTCAAGCAGTTTGGTTATTGATACGCCTTTAACAAATTTCTAACTTCCGGTACAAATCTCGAGACAAATTTTTTTAGCGAAGGATGTTCAGACTTTGATTCAAAGTCATTCATAGCTCCGATCTGAGTAAACTTAAAGCTAAACTGACTGGCTCGATAAGACGGGCCCAACGGTACAAAAATTAGCTCAATCCGAGTTGAATCAAGCCCAAATCAAGTTATTTAATCACATTTGGAAGCTTTTCAGACATAATTAGAAGGTCAAACGGATGTTGAATATGAGAAGCTTGTAGTTGAAACGAGCGTTTCGACAAGACAAATTAAATGAGTCCAAGATCGCTTGATTGTAATATCGTCAATGCAATCNAATAGTTGCAATCAGAAATCTTAAATCTGGAAAGAAAAAGTGGATCAATCAAAATTTTGATAAAAATAAACCTACCGGATTAAGATGTTATTTGGTTCAAGCAGTTTGGTTATTGATACGCCTTTAACAAATTTCTAACTTTCGTTACAAATCTCGAGACAAATTTTATTAGCGAAGGACGTTCAGACTTTGATTCAAAGTCATTCATAGCTCCGATCTGAGTAAACTTAAAGCTAAACTGACTGGCTCGATAAGACGGGCCCAACGGTACAAAAATTAGCTCAATCCGAGTTGAATCAAGCCCAAATCAAGTCATTTAACCACATTTGGAAGCTTTTGAGACATAATCAGAAGGTCAAACAAATGTTGAATATGAGAAGCTTATAGTTGAAACGAGCGTCTCGACAAGACAAATCAAATGAGTTCAAGATCGCTTGATTATAATATCGTCAAGGCAGTTAAATGTCTATCAAACGTTTAATCAAGGGGTTCTCGCCGGGCTATCCGATCAATAATGTTTTGAAATTTATCCATATTTGCAATTCAAACTTTATAAATAGAGCCTCAAACTGTTCATGAAAGGGGACCGAGACGCATAGTCAGAGAGTGAGAGAGCAGAGCCTCCATAAGACTGAACTGCGACCTGACTTCATGCATCACCTTCTCTGGCTACGTCTGCCTTTCAGCCACATCCTTCCTTCAATCGTCTCCGCCTTTTGGCCGCCTCGCCCTTCAGTCGTCGTCTTTCGGCAGAAGCTGCCGCCCTTCGGTTGCCACACTCATCAACAGCCTCCACCATTTAATCGCCTCCGCCCTACTATCGCGGCCATCTAAGGCCGCAACCGTCATTTCAGGCCATTGTCGCCATCGTCACCCTTCGACCGCCGCCACCGCCATCTAGTCGCCTCGGCCCTTCGACTGCCGCCGCCTTCCAGTCATTGTCATCTCCGACCGCTGCTGCCTTCCAGTCATTGTCGTCTCCGACCGCCGCCGTCCCGAACCTTTGCCACCTCCAACCAATGATGATTAAGTGGCTTATAACTCGTGCATTTCCAGGCCCCCACGACCTATGAACGTCGTCACAGTTTGCTTCTATAGTCTATGTGACCAAATAAGTCTTACGTGGTTCATAGCTCGTGCAGTTCCAGGCTCAGGCTCCCACGACCTACAAACATCGTTACAGCTTACTATCAACCTACATGACCAAATACAACCTATGTGGTTCATAGCTCAAATATCTCCCGACTCTGACCCTCGCGTCCTACGGATGTCATCACAACTTGCTGCTAAGGCTGACGTGTCCAACTACGGTCTACATGTTTCATAGCTCATGTAGCTTTCAACTCCAGCCTCTGCAGCCTAAAAAATTGTCATAGCTCGCCGCTATGCCATACGTGACCAAATATGACCTCTGTGGTTCATAGTTCGTGCAATTTTCGACTTCGACCATAGTGGCCTGTGGACGTCGTCACAACTCATCACCACAGCCTACGTGACCAACTACAGCCTATGTGATTCACAATTCGTGAAGCTCCCGACTCCCGCCTTTGCGGCCTACGAACATCATCACCCCTCATCACTATGACTCATGAGACCAACTATAACCTGCATGGCTCACTGCTCCTGCAGCTTCCTACAACGGCATTAGTGGCCAACCGACGTTTCTGAAACAACCATCTATAACTGAAATGACCAACTACTATCATGGAATAACTGCCTATAAGACAAGTTAACGTTACAACCACTGTCTACAACATCTACGACTGAATACCGCCTCTATAACAATCAACAACAGCTCTTGCATCCTACTTTTATCGAAAACTATATTCATTAAAACTAGACTACAGCTACTATCAATGAACCACAGCTGTACATGTTTTATCCTTATAACTTCATCTTTCCTAATTCCAAAGAAGAGTGGATTGATGTATGCAAAAGTATATAACAGATCATTTTAACTAGGCAAGTCCCCGTAGTTTTTTTTCCCTTTTTAGGGTTTTCCACGTAAAAACCTATGGTGTTTTTACTAGTTGTTTAGTTTGTTCTGAGTGTGTGCTAGATTTCCGTGCAATACTAAAACAATAACTCATTACTCTACCACCGTGAATTTTCTAGCACACATCAATTATGAATAAACCAAAATTTAATTATTTATATGAATTTAATGTCAATTTAATTTCATGAATTCTCTATTTATTTTAATCAAATATTGCATATATGATAAACTTTACTTTTTTTTCTCTATGCATTACTTGAAATTAAAATATATGAATAGTTAAACATATCACTTAATTTTCAATTTTTTCATCAAAGACAATTTAGCTATGCATGAAAATATAAATTTCTCCTTTTAAAAGTTAAAATGGTTGCATTTTTTATGTGATATGAATTTTTAGGTATAATTGTAAAAACGTGTTAGATATATAAATACACGAGAATTTGGTGGTATGCACTTAAATACCCATAAAATATAATAAGAAAATTTAATGTAAATTCCATTTTTCTATTTTTCCAATTTTCAGATTAAATGAAAGTCAAAAACCCAACCAACAACTAAAATTAAATATTATGATTTTAAAAATAAAATAAATAAATAAATTGCAATTTCGAAATAAATGATGGTTGCCTTGAAAGGGCTTTGATGTGAAGTGGGCCTCCCATCCCCAGATGAACTGTTTTGGCCCACATAAAGTGTTTTGGCGTCAAATCCTCATGTGGAGATGGTTCTTAAATGCAAAACACTTATAGAGTGCAAGCTTTATGTGGCTGGCATTTCATGCCTATTGTACATATATTCTTAATTTCTTTTTTTTTTTTATATATAATAATAACTTAATTTCAAATCTCTCACATAGCATTGAAAGCTTAGTTAGGTGCTATGCACCTCATAGATAGAGTAAAAATTTGAGATGAATAACTTAAATAAAGCTATGTAGCTACATGAATGTACCTTGCAAGCATAGTCTTTAATAGGATTGTAAATGAATGGAGCCAAGCCGAGGAGTTATTTGCTCGGGCCCGTCGACATTTGCTAATAGGTTGTTCGAGTTTGGCTCGAGCTTTTAAGATTTTTTTTAAGCAAGAGCTCATTTATAGCTACCCCGTTGAGCTCAGCTCGAGAGTGCAGTTCATCTAATAAAATAAACGAGCTCTAATTGAATCTTAGTCAATCTATAATCGAGCCTTAATTACTCTAGTTTTTACATGCAATTTGTTGGAAAAAATAAACAGAGTTATATCAAACAGATTCGTTGAGGCAAAAAAAAAAAATTTTTTATGAGCTATCTATCAGGAAAAATTGACAGAATTATATCAAACAATGCTCGTTGAGCCTAAAAAGAAATATTTATACGATATTATTTATGAACGAGTTGTAATTGAGCCTTAATCAAACTTATTAATGAACTTTATTGATGTTGTTCATAAACTTAATTGAACCAACAAAAAACTGTTCAAGCTTATTCACTTAATAATTGAGCACTTGTTAAGGTGTTCAAACTCGTTTGATAAATGATCATAAACAAACTTTAATTGAGCCCAGTCACGAGTAACTTGTGGAACACTCTGTTCGTTTACAACCCTATTTTTTTATATGAAACGCACACAATATATGCATGAAAACCTTTGATTGGTGGTGCTTGNCTTATTCACTTAATAATTGAGCACTTGTTAAGGTGTTCAAACTCGTTCGATTAATTAATCTAATGATCATAAACAAGCTTTAATTGAGCCCAGTCATGAGTAACTTGTCGAACGCTCTGTTCGTTTACAACCCTATTTTATTATATGAAACGCACACAATATATGCATGAAAACCTTTGATTGGGGGTACTTACCTTATAAATATACAAACTTAGAGCTAGCAATTAAAAATTTATCTATATTAATGATCCTTGTAAGCATATTATATATATATATATATATATTAGAGGACCACCTATAATACCAGCAAACTGGCCAGAAGGTGATTCGAACCTATGACTTGAGGGAACTTACGACCTTCAAGGAGGCTATTTTACCAACAGGCCATGGCTGGCGGCACACACACACACANCTTAGTTAGGTGCTATGCACTTCATAGATAGAGTAAAAATTTGAGATAAATAACTTAAATAAAGCTATGTAGCTACATGAATGTACCTTGTAAGCATAGTCTTTACTAGGGTTGTAAATGAATGGAGCCAAGCCGAGCAGTTATTTGTTCGGACCCGTCGACGTTAGCTAAAAGGTTGTTCGAGTTTGGCTCGAGCTTTTAAGATTTTGTTTAAGCAAGAGCTCAATAAATGAGCTCTAATTGAATCTTAGTCGATCTATAATCTAGCCTTAATTACTTACTCTAGCTTTTACATGCAATTTATTCGAATAAACAGAGTTATATCAAACATGTTCGTTGAGGCAAAAAAAAATATATTTTTATAAGCTATCTATTAGGAAAAATTAATAGAATTATATCAAATAATGCTGGTTGAGCCTAAAAAGAAATATTTATACGATATTATTTATGAACGAGTTGTAATTGAGCCTTAATCAAACTAATTAACGAACTTTATTGATGTTGTTCATGAAAGNATTTGAGATGAATAACTTAAATAAAGCTATGTAGCTACATGAATGTACCTTGCAAGCATAGTCTTTAATAGGGTTGTAAATGAATGGAGCCAAGCCGAGCAGTTATTTGCTCGGGCCCGTCGACATTTGCTAAAAGGTTGTTCGAATTTGGCTCGAGCTCTTAAGATTTTGTTTAAGCAAGAGCTCATTTATAGCTATCCCGTTGAGCTCAGCTCGAGAGTTCAGTTCATCTAATAAAATAAACGAGCTCTAATTGAATCTTAGTCGATCTATAATCGAGCCTTAATTACTCTAGTTTTTACATGCAATTTGTTGGAAAAAATAAACAGAGTTATATCAAACAGATTCGTTGAGGCAAAAAAAAAAAAATTTTTTTTTTGAGCTATCTATTAGGAAAAATTGACAGAATTATATCAAACAATGCTCGTTGAGCCTAAAAAGAAATATTTATACGATATTAGTTATGAACGAGTTGTAATTGAGCCTTAATCAAACTTATTAACGAACTTTATTAATGTTGTTCATGAACTTAATTGAACCAACAAACAAACTGTTCAAGCTTATTCACTTAATAATTGAGCACTTGTTAAGGTGTTCAAACTCGTTCGATTAATTAATCTAATGATCATAACCAAGCTTTAATTGAGCCCAGTCATGAGTAACTTGTCGAACGCTCTATTCGTTTACAACCCTATTTTTTATATGAAATGCACACAATATAATCATGAAAACCTTTGATTGGTGGTGCTTGCCTTATAAATAANATATATATATATATATATATATATATATATATATATATATATATATATATATATATATATATATCATAGATTGTTCAGAATGCTATCATGGAATAGGAATTTGCATTGTTGGGCAGACAAATTGTAGTGGTATGCATGGGAAAGGAGGAGGGAATGAAAGCCTAACATCATAATGTTGGAGACTTTAAAGAATAGGTAGTGGCAACATGTGGGAAGCATAAATTTATGGGTGTGCATCAAGTGGCAACCTATGGAGATCCATAGGCTAATTTATTTGATGAGTATGCTAATGGGAACTTAGNCGTGCATCAAGTGGCAACCTATGGAGATCCATAGGCTAATTTATTTGATGAGTATGCTAATGGGAACTTAGACTTTATAAATTTTTTTTATTATTTTAATATTTATTTTATTTGAGATCTTTGGTTATGATGTAATTGGTGTTAAATAAATTTAACGTTTCAAAAAATATTTTGAATTTCAAATATTCCAAGCTTTTGCTAGAAATAATTTTTTTGGCGCCAATGAATATGAGTGTTTTATGCTATATGTGTGTGTGTGTGTTAATTTTTTTTATTGAAAGAAGGACGACAACATGTGTCTGTCCACCCTATATGTGCTGATTCGACCCAAATAGATTTGAACCTGGGACCAAGGAGACTTACACCGAAGTTGCCAACCAATAGACCACCAGTTGTGCATGTCTCGCTCTCTCTCGCTCTTCCCGTGTGTGTGTGTGTGTGTGTGGAGAATTCACACAAGTGAAAGAGAGCATGATTTTATGAAATCTCATTGAGGAGAAGACAAAAGAGGGACATGCAGATATACGATTTCCAATAATATATAGATAGATGATCTACATCTAAACTTCAATACATGTTGCCACTAATCAACTAACTTAGAATTTAAAATCCTACATCAAAGATAGTGCCACCACATAAGTAGCACTACCGAGCATTATCTAGTATTGAATGAGATGAATTGTTGTAATGAGGAAATGCATTTGTAAGAAACATAATGATTAAAGATGTCATCATTAAAAAATATTTGTGAGTGGTTTGTTCAATTTCTAGAAGAACAATCATCGATAAGGGTTTAATGAGAAACATCACCAACAATAATTTTTTATTTCAAAGCTTAAAAATTAGAGAAAAACTTTCCTAAAGAAATGACAAGTATCATTTTTATATAATATTTGAAAAATATGTTTTCAATTTAAAAATAATTTTTGAATGTTCATGACAATGTAAGATGGAAATTAAATCATTTTTGGTAAAAATTAATAATTTTATAATTTTTCGTTGCGTTAGACCACCCCACTTGACTAAACCAAAGTTGGATCAGTTGATAATTAGTGATAAGCTTCACAATCTATTTGATCACAAATTTAAATATATAACAACTTAAGATATGCAATAGAACATAGCTTATTATTATGGAAAAGATGGAGGTTTAAGTGGTTGATAATAGAAAAAATTATAACAACATTTATCAACTAATTTGAAAACTCAATACAAGAATTAGTGGAACAAAATAATGTCTAATGGAAACACTATTTTCTTTAGGCATCTCAAAATCATTACTGACTTTCAACAAATTTCGTGGACTCCTATATTAATAATAAACATGATTCTCCTTCTCCATTGCAAGCTAGTAACATGTATCTTTTATATTCTACTATTAATAAAATTTTAATGCTAAAACATCTGAATGTTTTACTAAAAGTTCAAATGAAAATGTTTGAAACTTTTGGTTCTACTTTGAAGCTTATTCTTTTCTCAACTAATATTTCACATATTTTCATGGACTAGGTTCATATACGAACTTCTAGACACTATCATTCCTTGTTATAACCATTGTATTTAAAAAGGGATTTAAATAAAATACTTATTTCTTCAACATGGGACTCTAGATATTGATATGCCACATCTTACAATGCACCATTGTAGACCCTTTCTTTAAATAGAGGAAGAGGCAAGAAGAAAGTTTAAATTCAAATGCTATGGATTGTAAGATATAATTAACTTGCTTTTGATATCTTTCAAAATTATGATTTAGAAAACCGTTTTTGTGATTTAAAAGTTCTTCCATGCTATTTCAATAAATATTTAAAGATCTACCACAATTATTATGTGGTCTTTATACTAGGAGAGCTTGAAATTATTCTTTTTTGTTATTTTTAGGAACACCCTAAAACTCATTTATGATTATAATATATATATTTTTTGTTATTTTTAGGAACACTCTGTATATATGTATGTATGTATATGTATACATACATCTGTATATATGTATGTATGTATATGTATACATACATCTGTATATATGTATGTATGTATATGTATACATACATCTGTATATATGTATGTATGTATATGTATA
>JXCR01138438.1:42411-78931 GCA_002079205.1 Phalaenopsis hybrid cultivar | reverse complement strand
AGATTCCCAGTTTTTGAAGATGAAAATGACATGGCCATTATAGTAGATCAAGCGTCTCAGAATTCAATACCAGTTCAACCTTTAGTCCCTGATAAGTCTTTGGTGATCCTGCACTGAATCAAGAAATTGGAAAAGGAGGTACAAAATATCATGAATGCGATTAATAATATCTCCAATTTCTTCGATCATGTAGACTGGAATATGAAGGAACATTTTGCTCACTCTGGACATTTAGAAGATAGTTTGATACGACTGATGAGGAGGATGAAATTAATTGAGGAGGATTCTACTAAAAAAATTTCATTTNAAACTTTACTGCAGTAGATCATAACTTTTATATAGTACTAAAATTACTTGAGGACAAGTAATTGTTAAGTTTGGGGGATTTTGGCCAAAGAAAAATATGTTGAGATTTTCATACCTATTTTATATTATTTTTAATGATATTACACTTTAAAGAAAGGTATTTTCGATGTTTTGTTGTAGGAATGATGAATTAGGGTCATTGGAGCAAAAGGATACAAAAAGAAGCGAATTTGGAGCGAAAAGAACCAAAATGTGAAGATTTGAACTTGGGCGCCGACGGCGCCCTCGACGCCGCCGCCGATGAGTTTTTCCCGAGACTACAGGACAAAATTCTTTAGAAGCCCGTCAAAGGCGAGATTGACTATTATGCCTACTCAAGCTTTGGATAAGGCCAAATTTTGAAGGGATGCTTAGACAACTCATGGGAAAGCTCATCCACAACTTTAAAAGAACATTTTGGCCGAAAATTAAGAGGCTCTGGAGAGAGGAGAGGAGGTGGTGAGAGTCTAGAGGTCCTGGATGTTCCATTAGTGTGTAACAATTGTTAGGATTTCCTTGAGAAATTGTAAGAGTGGAGGGAAAGTGAGAGATTTCTTCCTCCGTGCTACTTTGAAGAGGAATTCTGTGTGATGTAAGGAAATNTTCCTTGAGAAATTGTAAGAGTGGAGGGAAAGTGAGAGATTTCTTCTTCCTTGCTACTTTGAAGAGGAATTCCGTGTGATGTAAGGAAAGGAAGAGATTCAGAAGAACTTCGAGGAGTGTTCTTGGGGAGAAATTTAGAGATAAGTTATTTACTTGTTATAGTTTGTATGACTTGAGGAGTGTTCTTGGGGAGAATTTAGAGATAAGTTATTTACTTGTTGTAGTTTGTATGACTTCGATTTTATATATGAATANTGTTGTGTTTTCCCCATGAGTTCTAAGTAGTTTTCTCTATCTTTCTCCTTGTCTCAAGATTTGTGAAATGGTGATTTGAATTGGCCAAGCCATGAATATGTTTAAGAAATTGGATCTTTTCACTTTGATCTTAATTTACTTTCAATCTGGACAATTGATTTGTTAAAATATGTTAATTTTTACAACTAAAGTGAATATTACATCCAAGGATTTAGGGAGGTCAAAGCCCTTGGAAGTTGGGTGCAAATAAATAGGGAAATAATATTATCGACAGGGAGGTCAAAGCCCTTCAAAGTTGGGTGCAAATAAATAGGGAAATATTATTATCGGGCGTAGAATTGGAGATTTTAGAGCGACAGACTAAAATCCCCAATTCAGTTCTATTGTTTGGGTGCTGAAGTTTAGATGTTAGCCCTCAGGTGAAGGGAACAGGAGCTCCAAAGTGAGAGCCGGTATCCTCCCAGCCTAGCCGCAAATTCAGTAAACAAGCATAGGATTAGTCAATGTTCTTTATGCCTGGACCTAAGAGTAAAGAATAGGTATGCTCCTATTTGGCATAATATAAATTGAACTAATTCATTTTATTCATTCACTATAATCTCTTGACAAGGAGAATGATGCTTTCTTATATGTTGAATATTTAACATTCACTATAATTTATTGACAAGGAGAAGGATGCTTTCTTATATATTGAATATCACAATTAAACCTCTATAATTTCTTGACAAGGACAAGGATGCTTTCTTATATATTGAATATCACAATTAAACCCTACATTTCTTGACAAGGAGAAGGATGCTTTCTTATATATTGAATATCACAATTAAGCCCTACTTTTTATCATTAATTATTTATTAGTTATTAAAATTATCTATTTATTTCAATTGCCTATTAGTGACAGATAAACAAATTGAACGTCGTTGTTGTGATTAAAGTATTTCTTTTCTAAGGTCTTAGTCAGTAATTCTAAACTACTCCCTGTGGGATTGATATCTAGGACTCCATTAGAGCCCTACNTTACTATCAATACATGCACACTATCATGATATCATAGTTGAGGAGTGCATCCCAACTAACAAAGCTCAACATCTATTGAATGAATTAAATAAAGAGAAGAATAAATAGAAAGGCTGGAGAAAAGGATGAAAGAATTATTGGTTTTAACACACATGATCCAAAATCAAACTCCAACACCAGTGTAAGTAAATGTAGAAGTAGAGAAACTGATAAAACAAATGAATATGTAGTATTAAGTATATATTTTGTGCTTATTTTTGGTGATATTGTACTTTAAAGAAGGGTATTTTCATGTTTTTGTTGCATGTATATCAATTTTAGGCATTTGGAGCAAAAGTAGCAAAAAGTACTAAAATTGGAGCCAAAACAACAAATTTTTTAATTCTGGCATAAAATGCATCAGATTGCCGCATGATGCTCCAGATTGGCGTAAGATGCACCGGATTGGCGCCAGATGCACCAAAACCCAGAATAGTGTGGTTTTCAACAAAATGGTGCATGATGCACCATTTGACATAGAGTTGCGCATGATGCGCCAAATATGAATTTTGGTGGATTAAGACAATTCAAGACGAATTTTGTGTGAATTTTCAAAGGGACACTTGTTCTAAACACCCCTTGGAGTAAATCAATGCATCTAGACATTTTGGAAGGTTCTTTTATGAAGGAATATGTCTCTTGGATCAATGGACATGTCTTTTGAATTCAAAAGAGTTGACTTTTGGATAGAATTTTGGAGGGAATTTTAAATTCTTTTTGGAGGGAGGAAGCCTTTGATAAAAGAGAGTGAAGTCTAGGGCTTGAAGAGAGGTGTGTGTGTGTGGTGTGAAGGAGAGTTAGAGAGAGAGAAAAAGTTAAGGGATTAGAGATTTTCTTCAAGGATTGTAAGAGGAGAGGGAATGTGAGAGATTTTTTCTTCATTACACTTCTAAGAAAGAATTGAGAGTGCTTGTAAAGAGAAAAATGCTTGGAGAGAAATTTTAGGGATTTGCTTGGGAAGGAATATGAGATAAGTTGTCTTTTATTTCTTTTATTTTGTAAACTTATTTTTATATTTGAAATCCATGTTTTTTCGCATCCTTCTCATGAATTAGGAGTAGTCTTCTTTATCCTTATCCCTAGTTTGATATATGATTTTGTAAGGAATTGATTTTATTTTATATGGTTTTAAATGTCAAAAATTTGTGATGATGTGAACTCCGATCTTCATTTACTTTTCTATCTGGCTAATTGAAATTTTAAAATGTGTTGAGCAACATATGTTCTAAAAGGGCTATGATTTCTACAATATGGGGAGAATCTCATTTGATTTCATGGGAGAGTATTTCATCCATGGGGTTGAGTGCAAATAAATAGGGAAATATACTTTATTGGATGCAAAATTGGAGATTTTAAGGTGATAGATTAAAATCCACAATTTGGTCCATTTGATTGGAAACTGATACAAGATTGTTAGCTCTCAGGTGAGGGAGTAATGAGAACTATGGAGTGGCAGCCGGTATCCTCCCAGTCTAACCATGAAATTAAAGACCAAACTTTGGATTAGTCAATGTTCTTTATGCACTCAAAAGAGGGTAAAGAATATGATTGCTCATATTTGGCACAAAATAGTTGTTATAAATATTTTCAAGTGATTTTAATTTCTTCACAATTCATATACTCATTGTAAAGGGGAATGATGCTTTTTTAAATTTGACTTTTCGTCACAAAAACTTAGTTTAATTTTTGTAAGTTTACTTTTAAAAGTTTAACATTTAGTTTAGTTAACTTTGTCTTTCAACTTCATTTTAATTAGTATTCACTCTGCTACTTAATATTCAAACTTTGTACTTTACTTTTTGTAGTTTTAAAATTATACTTTACATTATAATCTTAAGACCTTATTTATAGCCATTTCCAACTTCCCTGTGGGATCGATATCTAGGACTCCATTAGAGTCCTTTATTACTTGAGTTATACAAATACTTGCATTATTTTTAAAGGGGATTTAGCAGCTTAAAGATTTTTAAAAGATAAAACTATTTTAGCTGAAGTTATTTTATTGGGATTAATTTTCATATTTGTTATTATATCTATTGTGTGTATTTTGTAATATTAAAAAATATCTCTAAAATTAACACACTAGATCCACCTGCATCAGAAACCCAAAGTAANTTACTATCAATACATGCACACTATCATGATATCATAGTTGAGGAGTGCATCCCAACTAACAAAGCTCAACATAGATTGAATGAATTAAATAAAGAGAAAAATAAATAGAAAGGTTGAAGAAAAGGATGAAAGAATTATTGGTTTCAACACACATGATCCAAAATCAAACTCCAACACCAGTGTAAGTAAATGTAGAAGTAGAGAAACTGATAAAACAAATGAATATGTAGTATTAAGTATATATTTTGTGCTTATTTTTGGTGATATTGTACTTTAAAGAAGGGTATTTTCATGTTTTTGTTGCATGTATATCAATTTTAGGCATTTGGAGAAAAAGTAGCAAAAAGTACTAAAATTGGAGTCAAAACAACAAATTTTTTAATTCTGGCATAAGATGCGTCAGATTGCCGCATGATGCTCCAGATTGGCGCCAGATGCACCAAAACCCAAGATAGTGTGGTTTTCAGCAAAATGGTGCATGATGCACCATTTGACATAGAGTTGTGCATGATGTGCCAAATATGAATTTTGGTGGATTAAGACAATTCAAGACAAATTTTGTGTGAATTTTCAAAGAGACACTTGTTCTAAACACCCCTTGGAGTAAATCAATGCATCTAGACATTTTGGAAGGTTCTTTTATGAAGGAATATGTTCTTGGATCAATGGACATGTCTTTTGAATTCAAAAGAGTTGACTTTTGGATAGAATTTTGGAGAGAATTTTAAATTCTTTTTGGAGGGAGGCAGCTTTTGATAAAAGAGAGTGAAGTCTAGGGCTTGAAGAGAGGTGTGTGTGTGTGGTGTGTAGGAGAGTTAGAGAGAGAGAAAAAGTTAAGGGTTTAGAGAGTTTCTTCAAGGATTGTAAGAGGAGAGGGAATGTGAGAGATTTTTTCTTCATTACACTTCTAAGAAAGAATTGAGAGTGCTTGTAAAAAGAGAAATGCTTGGAGAGAAATTCTAGGGATTTGCTTGGGAAGGAATATGAGATAAGTTGTGTCTTTTATTTCTTTTATTTTGTAAACTTGTTTTTATATTTGAAATCCATGTTTTTTTGCATCCTTCTCATGAATTAGGAGTAGTCTTCTTTATCCTTATCCCTACTTTAATATATGATTTTGTAAAGAATTGATTTTATTTTATATGGTTTTAAATGTCAATAATTTGTGATGATGTGAACTCCGATCTTCATTTACTTTTCTATCTGGCTAATTGAAATTTTAAAATGTTTTGAGCAACATATGTTCCAAAAGGGCTATAATTTCTACAACATGGGGAGAATTTCATTTGATTTCATGGGAGAGTATTTCATCCATGGGGTTGAGTGCAAATAAATAGGGAAATATACTTTGTTGGATGCAAAATTGGAGATTTTAAGGTGATAGATTAAAATCCTCAATTTGGTCCATTTGATTGGAAACTGATACAAGATTGTTAGCTCTCAGGTGAGGGAGTAATGAGAGCTATGGAGTGGCAGCCGGTATCCTCCCAGTCTAACCATGAAATTAGAGACCAAACTTTGGATTAGTTAATGTTTTTTATGCACTCAAAAGAGGGTTAAGAATATGATTGCTCATATTTGGCACAAAATAGTTGTTATAAATATTTTCAAGTGATTTTAATTTCTTCACAGTTCATGTACTCATTGTAAAGGGGAATGATGTTTTTTTAAATTTGACTTTCCGTCACAAAAACTTAGTTTAATTTTCGTAAGTTTACTTTTAAAAGTTTAACATTTAGTTTAGTTAACTTTGTCTTTCAACTTCATTTTAATTAGTATTCACTCTGCTACTTAATATTCAAACTTCGTACTTTACTTTTTGTAGTTTTAAAATTATACTTTACATTATAATCTTAAGACCTTATTTATAGCCATTTCCAACTTCCCTGTGGGATCGATATGTAGGACTCCATTAGAGTCCTTTATTACTTGAGTTATACAAATACTTGCAATATTTTTAAAGGTGATTTAGCAGTTTAAAGATTTTTAAAAGATAAAACTATTTTAGCTAAAGTTATTTTATTGGGATTAATTTGCATATTTGTTATTATATCTATTGTGTGTATTTTGTAATATTAAAAAATATCTCCAAAATTAACACACTAGATCCACCTGCATCAGAAACCCAAAGTAGTTGGTATAGTTGATAACTCAAAGACAATAACAATTGAGGAGGAAGCCTTCAAGAAAAACTCAGAAGCATAATTCATTACTTAACTTTCTTACTGAGTAACAAGTGAAGTCTCTTATTGGATAATAAGTAAAGGAGGCTTTAGCTCAAGCCCAAGATGGTTCATCAACACCTAAAAGATGACCTTATCGCAATAAATTTGATGTGGTCTAGTATCCCAAAATTTTTGTACCACTAACTAATAAAATATTTGATTGAACTGGGAACCCAAGGAAACATTTAGCATATTCTTAGGCTTTTTTATAATGCTGGAAGAATTGATGCTTTGCTTTTTGTTTAGTTCATCAATAGTTTGTATAGGATAGCATTTGACTTGTATGTTAAGTTACCTAATAGCTCAATTTGAGACCTTCTTTAAACTAGAAGGATCATTGATAAAGAGTTTTGTTGGAGCGCAACACCATATCATAGTTGGTGACTTAGTTGTTAAGGTATAAAAATCTAATGAGACTCAAGTAGACTATATCCTAAGATGAAGGAACATAGGTTTGAAGTTTAAAGCTCAATTATAATAGCAGCATGTTATTGATAATTACTCAATAGTATTCACAGACTATATGCNAATTTGATGTGGTCTAGTATCCCAAAATTTTTGTACCACTAACTAATAAAATATTTGATTGAACTGGGAACCTAAGGAAACATTTAGCATATTCTTAGGCTTTTTTATAATGCTGGAAGAAGTGATGCTTTGCTTTTTGTTTAGTTCATCAATAGTTTGTATAGGACAGCATTTTACTTGTATGTTAAGTTACCTAATAGCTCAATTTGAGACCTTTTTTAAACTAGAAGGATCATTGATAAAGAGTTTTGTTGGAGCGCAACACCATATCATAGTTGGTGACTTAGTTGTTAAGGTATAAAAATCTAATGAGACTCAAGTAGACTATATCCTAAGATGAAGGAACATAGGTTTGAAGTTTAAAGCTCAATTATAATAGCAGCATGTTATTGAATAATTACTCAATAATATTCACAGACTATATGCTTTCTTATTAAAAGGATTTACCATTAAGAAATTTGAGAAATTGTTAGTTAAGTAAACCAAGAAAGTACCCTCTAAAGCTTATGAAAAGAGACTTGGAAATGTGTCTACAATTGATACGACACAACTCAAGAGATTACAACTTGAAAACTCTAGACAACAATAATGGTAGCCACCACAATAGCATTATCCATAACAACAATAACAATGCCCACAATAACAGTGGCAGCCACCACAAAAATAATAGTAATATACATAACAACTATGGTAGTCACCACAGTAGCAACAACCACAATAGTAATGACCATAATAATCCAATAGGCCTGATGAAATCATAATTTCACGATATACATTTGAATAAATGAAGAATCAAGTTTAATCTTGTAAGCATAAGGTCGTGAAGAATAATTTTAATAATTTATACATAATACTAATTTCAACCCTAAGCCTCTCAAGCATTATGAAGTGTGAAGAAGCAATGTAGTTAATTATTTTCCATACCAAGCACATAATAAAAAAATGCTTCTCTTTTAATGTTTGGCTGAAAAAGAACCATAACGATGAGACCATTATTATTTGTTAAGAATAGATGAAGGAACCAAAATAAGGGTTTATGTCGGCATAGTTATNAAAAATGCTTCTCTTTTAATGTTTGGCTGAAAAAGAACCATAACGATGAGACCATTATTATTTGTTAAGAATGGATGAAGGAACCAAAATAAGGGTTTATGTCCGCATAGTTATATATTTTATTTTATTTTATTTTTATTTTGAGGAGGTTTTAATTTAATTTAATATACATATAAATTTGATTTATAAAAAAGTAGTATTTTTAAATTTGAAAAAGGTAATGTTTTAATTTTTAAAAATACTGACTAAGCTGATCTCATATAGACAACAGTTTAAATGATCAAGCACAACACCACAAGTAATGCACCTATCCTAAGGGATAGATACATCACTTGATAGTGAGACTCGATTAAATAAACTACAAAATTTATGACATTCGTCAGGTCTGTGAACCATTTATAAAAATTGATAAATTCTCTTACTTAATAAGGAAGATTAGATAGGGTTTATATTACCTGGGTTCTTAAAGCTCCCTATAGAGGCAAGCCCCTAATTCAATTACATCTTAAATAACCAAATTCACTTAAGAAAACTCTCGATTTAGATCAAAAAATATTGTCTCCAAGAATTTAAAAGGATAGGNTCGTCAGGTCTGTGAACCATTTATATAAACCGACAAATTCTCTTACTTAATAAGGAAGATTAGATAGGGTTTGTATTACCTGGGTTCTTAAATCTCCCTATAGAGGCAAGCCCCTAATTCAATTACATCTTAAATAACCAAATTCACTTAAGAAAACTCTAGATTTAGATCAGAAAATATTGTCTCCAAGAATTTCAAAGGATAGAACTTTTCAAAGATCAGACCAAGGAGTGTCAAAAGGGAGATGCTCAAATTTAGAACATTTATTATGGAATCTAAAGGAAGAGAAACTACGGTTTACCACAGATCCTGAGGAGAACCTCAATGACTTCCCGAGCTATCCTATGGTTTGACTTCAATTTTGAGAGAAGATTATTGAATGTTTCATCCTGCCAATTTTATTAGTTAGGGATTACATTTGTGTGAGACGATCACAAAATAGCTTGGAAGATATGAGGATTTATGTTGTAATGAACGACAATCTCGAATCGTAAAAAGAATTAGGGCTTATATTGCACAATATGATTGTGCAAATGCCTAAAGATGAGTTGAGGATTTATGTCACACTAGGGGGACAATCTCGAAGTCCTATGGCTTGTTGTTTATTTCCACGAAAAAATTTACTGTTGTGGATCCTCGTGTTGTTGTAGAAGGCTGCCCACAGAGTTAGCTCCAAGCTCCTCAATGAAGTAGCAGTCCTAAAATCTAAAGGTTTTANCATCCTGCCAATTTTATTAGTTAGGGATTACATTTGTGTGAGACGATCACAAAATAGCTTGGAAGATATGAGAATTTATGTCGTAATGAACGACAATCTCGAATCCTAAAAAGAATTAGGGCTTATATTGCATCATATGATTGTGCAAATGCCTAAAGATGAGTTGAGAATTTATGTCACACTAGGGGGACAATCTCGAAGTCCTATGGCTTGTTGTTTATTTCCACGGAAGAATTTACTGTTGTGGATCCTCCTGTTGTTGTAGAAGGCTGCCCACAGAGTTAGCTCCAAGCTCCTCAATGAAGTAGCTGTCCTAAAATCTTAAGGTTTATAAGTTTAAATGACAAGTTTAGTTCAAAATAGGGGGGCTAAAGTCGATTAAAGTGACACCGGTTAGGATCCCATGGTTCCCTCATTCTGATACCACTATTTTCTTTTGAATTTACTTAGTTTAAGTGAGTTGTTAAACCCAGTTACCTCATTCGAGGGACTCCCGTAAATTCAAAAGGATGTGTTATGAAGTAATATTATTTTTGTTTTTGGTTTTGAAAATGTTATTTATTTTGAAAAAAGTTGATTGATTTTAGAAAGTTTGTTTTTGTTGTATAGGTGAAGTAAGGTTTACAACCAAGAATGTATAATAATTTAAAGAAAGAGTAAATTGCAGTAAATAAAGTGATAAAAATTAAATAAAACTTAAAAACCGTNTTAAACCCAGTTACCTCATTCGAGGGACTCCCGTAAATTCAAAAGGATGTGTTATGAAGTAATATTATTTTTATTTTTGGTTTTGAAAATGTTATTTAATTTTGAAAAAAGTTGATTGATTTTGGAAAGTTTGTTTTTGTTGTATAGGTGAAGTAAGGTTTACAACCAAGAATGTATAATATTTTAAAGAAAGAGTAAATTGCAGTAAATAAAGTGATAAAAATTAAATAATACTTAAAAACCGTGTTTGTCACTGCTCCCGCTGAAAGATTAGAACTTGCANTTAATTTAAAAAATTATTTTAACATAAAAATTATGATTTTCAATTATAATTTATTTAACTAATCAAAGTCAAGTTTTGGTCATGAGAAAATTATTGGAGGATTTAACTAAGACAGAGGACCACTTGGACAAAATTTTATGACTTTTCAAATTATNTTATATTACCATGAAAAGGTGGCAAATTGGTTTCTACCTCTTAATCTAATATATTTCAAACATCCAAAAGAGCTCATTATGATCAAAATTACCCATTTTCCCTTTGGTTAATCGTAAATTTTGAGTAAGANGGTTTCTACCTCTTAATCTAATATATTTCAAACATCCAAAAGAGTTCATTATGATCAAAATTACCCATTTTCCATTTGGTTAATCGTAAATTTTGAGTAAGGCATCAAAATCTAAAATTATCATTTTGCCCTTGAAGCTCTTCACTTCATAACTTATCAGATATAACTCAAATGACTTTGAAATTTTTAGATTACCCTATTCATGGGTTAAGTAAAATATCAAAGGAGAAAAAGTGATTTTTCAAAAATTAATTTAAAAAATTATTTTAACATAAAAATTATGATTTTCAATTATAATTTATTTAACTAATCAAAGTCAAATTTTGGTCATGAGAAAATTATTGGAGGATCTAACTAAGACAGAGGACCACTTGGACAAAATTTTATGAATTTTCAAATTATATTTTAATTATTATAATTTTTTATTATTTTTAGTGACTTAATTAAGTAGAAAATATGTTTTAATTACAAAATTACTTTTTACATTTTTATTAAATTTCCATAATACCAAAGAACTCAAAGAAATAAACTTTTCATTTTTGTGATTTTTAATTTATTTATTATAATTAATTTTAAAGGAAAATTAGAGAAAATACATGCTTAGCCTTTAAAAATTATATTTATCTTAGAAAAAATTAGGAAAATTATTCTAATAAGTCCCAAGTGATCAAAAAAACAATTTGGAATAGTATAGACCATTTTCAAATTTTTAAAATTTTAATAAAATTTTANGCCTTTAAAAATTATATTTATCTTAGAAAAAATTAGGAAAATTATTCTAATAAGTCCCAAGTGATCAAAAAACAATTAGGAATAGTATAGACCATTTTCAAATTTTTAAAAAATTTAATAAATTTTTTATTATTTTTAATTCAAAAATATGCTAAAAAATAAAGTATTTAGTTGAAAAACATTTTTAATTTTACTAAGTGCCCCTGGTCACAAGGAACTTAATAAAGCACTGTTAATAATTTTTCTAATTATATTTAATTTATTAAAATTATTTTAATGTCAAAAAATGCCATTTTACTTGAAAATCCATTTTAATGATCAAATTAAATCAAATAAACTTCAATTTTTTATAGTAAGTTAAAATAAGTGTTATTTACATTGTGGGATTGATTTTAATAATTTTTAAAATAAAATAACTTTATTTTAATTTTTATGAATTTTTGGGAATTAATTAACTATAATAATTTACATAAATATTAAAACTTAATTTACATTGTTTCAAGTGTCCTCTGACCACAGAAAACCTACCAAAATAAGTCCCATAATTTTCTGATTCATATTTTAATTTTTATGATTATTTTAAGAAAAATAACCATCCAAACTTAAAAATTAGGGTTACATGTGTAAAGATGCCTTCTGATTTTGGAAAAATCTCAAAACATCTCCTCTGTCATGAGGAACAAACCCCTTTAAGTCTCAACTCATGATGATTATTATATACTTAATTAAAATTAAGACATTGTAGAGAGTATTTAAATAAATAAAAATCAAAGACTCATCAAATAATTTTTATTTTAATTCCAAATTATTCTCCTCTGTTCACTAAGAAAAACATATATATTTTTTTTTATTTTAATGATTTTTCTACACAAAATTATGGATTTTCTAAGTTATGGAATTATTAAATAATAAATCCTAATTTTCTACTTAACCCAGTCAGTTATCGCGTCAACCTTGTATGCACCAAACTTTCCACACGTTGCTTTTTGATTTGTTGCCACCATCTGCGTCAGTGCTAAATTGGCATGCGATTCTCATTCCATTTGCTCATCTGACATGATCTGGACCAACCAATCGATATACACGAAAACGGACGACATCTTGTAATCATCCCTGATTAGCCTAACCCGAGAACCATTCGACTTTAAACCCCAAAATCTCACTCGATACTTAACCAAATCACTTTGAGTTTGTTCCTACACCTTCATCTACTCAAGATGAACACATCTATAAAACTACATGCTTAAAATTTTCTTCACAATGGCCAAAATTGAGCCAAAATTTAGGGTTTAAGATTTATACCTAGAGTATAAGAGGGGAGGCCTCAATAAAATGCTTGTGGAAGCTTTAGTAGAGTCCAACAAACCTCCTCAAAGTGTCACCTCTCTCTAATGTAAGCTCCAAGTATCATCTCGACCAATAGGTGGAGCGGCCTTGGTAAAACAATGGGTTGAAGGGCTCAAAGTGATGGGGTTTGTGTGGGAAACTTTTCCTTAAGCTCTGATGAAGCTTAAGGGCACTTCAATTTAGAGTTTGGTGGAGTTTTGTAAAGGGATAAAAAATTGCCCTGGTTTTCCAGTGAGAAATTGGGCTTTGAAAATGAAAAAAGAGGGCCGATGATTGTGGGAATGAACTTAGGAAGGCTGGGAAGATGTCTAGGAGAAATTTGGCATAGTTTACTCTAGGTTTTGGATGGTCTCTCTTCTTGGCTGTGAAGGGGTGGTGTTTAAATAGAGGAGCTTGGGGTGGCTAGCTGGCCCTCAATTCAAGTGTAATCAGTTGCTGATGTCGAGGGCTGAGCGCCGCCAAAGACCAATTGGAGCTGCACACATTGGATGGGTGCAATGGGTTTGATTTGAGGTGGGGTGGCTCTTGGTTTTGGGGTTCCCGACTATTACGCTAGCTAGTTAGGCCAAAAGAGGAGATCAATTGGCTCAGGGATCTCAAGGAGTCATAATTGTGATTAACATGGGGCTTCAAAAGGCTGGTGGAGGTTCTTCCCTTGGTTTAGCCTCATTTGGTAAGAAATCTCATAAATCAAGTGACCCTTGGTCCATGGCTCAACTAGGTTTTTTTCTGTGGATCTAGGCTGGTTTTTAGGGTCCAAATGTTTGTTGTGGTTTGCTTGGGTTGGTCAAATTGTTTTGATTTACTTAAGAGTATGGCTTGAGTTCAAAATATTAGGTTTTGGGTCAACTTAGGTCTAGGTCGAGTTTGGGCTAAGGTCTTGACAACTAATTGATCAATTTGGCTTAGATGATTGTCAAGAAGGTTTTTGGATATTAATTGAGTATAATTTTTGAGTTATGAGGTTCAATTTAGTGAGATTTTGACTTTTCGTCAAAATTGGGTGCATTGGATTAAGTTGGATTTGGGCGAAATTTGACCTCAAATTTGGATCAGTTGATTGTTCAAACTAATTTCTGGAAGTATTATGAGGATTATGGGAATCAAATATGGGGAAATTTATTTGATCATTGGGTTCAATTTAGGGGATTTAAGGGCATGGCTAAAATTGAAGATTTTGGATTAGGCTTGGAATTTGGTTCAATAGGGCTTGAATTTGGTTTTCATTGGGATTAGGGATGATGAATTTGAGTTTTGAATTGAAATTAGTGAGGTTGAAGTCAATTTGGTCGAAATTGGGGATGAATTGGGGAAATTGGGCCTTTAAGGGAAATTTTGGGAATTTTGGTCAAAATGGGTCAATTTGGTCAAATTGGGCCCAATGGAGTGGTTCAAATTGATTTTGGGGACATTTGAAGTGATTTTAGACTTTGAGATTTATTTTAGAATTTTTAGGGTTTGAAGGGTATTTTGGTAATTTTGGGGTATTTTGGGGATTTTGGAAAATTTGAGATACTTTGGTCAATTTAAGTGGTTTGGAATGGTTTGAAATGATTTTGATGAGATTTTGAGAATCTAGCTAACTTAGGAAATTTTTTTTGGCAATTTAAGGTTTAGGGGTAATTTGATAATTTGGTGAAGTTAGGGCCAAGAAGGGTTAAAATTGGGAATTTTTTNTTCATTTTTTTATAGTAAGTTAAAATAAGTGTTATTTACATTGTGGGATTGATTTTAATAATTTTTAAAATATAATAACTTTATTTTAATTTTTATGAATTTTTGGGAATTAATTAACTATAGTAATTTACATAAATATTAAAACTTAATTTACATTGTTTCAAGTATCCTCTGACCACAAAAAACCTACCAAAATAAGTCCCATAATTTTCTGATTCATATTTTAATTTTTATGATTATTTTAAGAAAAATAACCATCCAAACTTAAAAATTAGGGTTACATGTGTAAAGATGCCTTCTGATTTTGGAAAAATCTCAAAACATCTCCTCTGTCATGAGGAAGAAACCCCTTTAAGTCTCAAGTCATGATTATTATTATATACTTAATTAAAATTAAAACATTGTAGAGAGTATTTAAATAAATAAAAATCAAAGACTCATCAAATAATTTTTATTTTAATTCCAAATTATTCTCCTCTGTTCACTAAGAAAAATAGATTTTTTTTTATTTTAATGATTTTTCTACACAAAATTATGGATTTTCTAAGTTATGGAATTATTAAATAATAAATCCTAATTTTCTACTTAACCCAGTCAGTTATCGCGTCAACCTTGTACGCACCAAACTTTCCACACGTTGCTTTTTGATTCGATGCCACCATCTGCGTCAGTGCTAAATTGGCATGCGGTTCTCATTCCATTTGCTCATCTGACATGATCTGGACCAACCAATCGATGTACACGAAAACGGACGACATCTTATAATCATCCCTGATTAGCCTAACCCGAGAACCATCCGACTTTAAACCCCAAAATCTCACTCGATACTTAACCAAATCACTTTGAGTTTGTTCCTACACCTTCATCTACTCAAGATGAACACATTTATAAAACTACATGCTTAAACTTTTCTTCACAATGGCCAAAATTTAGGCAAAATTTAGGGTTTAAAATTTATACCTGAGTATAAGAGGGGAGGCCTCAATAAAATGCTTGTGGAAGCTTTAGTAGAGTCCAACAAACCTCCTCAAAGTGTCACCTCTCTCTAGTGTAAGCTCCAAGTATGATCTTGACCAATAGGTGGAACGACCTTGGTAAAACAATGGGTTGAAGGGCTCAAGGTGATGGGGTTTGTGTGGGAAACTTTTCCTTAAGCTCTGGTGAAGCTTAAGGGCACTTCAATTTAGAGTTTGGTGGAGTTTTGTAAAGGGATAAAAAATTGCCCTGGTTTTCCAGTGAGAAATTGGGCTTTGAAAATGAAAAAAGAGGGCCGATGATTGTGGGAATGAACTTAGGAAGGCTGGGAGGATGTCTGGGAGAAATTGGGCAGAGTTTCCTCTAGGTTTTGGATGGTCTCTCCTCTTGGCTGTGAAGGGGTGGTGTTTAAATAGAGGAGCTTGGGGTGGCTAGCTGAGCCTCAATTCAAGTGTAATCAGTTGCTGATGTTGAGGGCTGAGCGCCGCCAAAGACCAATTGGAGCTGCACACATTGGATGGGTGCAATGGGTTTGATTTGAGGTGGGGTGGCTCTTGGTTTTGGGGTTCCCGGCTATTAAGCTAGCTAGTTAGGCCAAAGCGGAGATCAATTGGCTCAGGGATCTTAAGAAGTCATAATTGTGATTAACTTGGGGCTTCAGAAGGCTGGTGGAGGATCTTCCCTTGGTTTAGCCTCATTTGGTAAGAAATCTCATAAATCAAGTGACCCTTGGTCCATGGCTCAACTAGGTTGTGTTGGGTGGATCTAGGCTGGTTTTTAGGGTCCAAATGTTTGTTGTGGTTGGCTTGGGTTGGTCAAATTGTTTTGATTTACTCAAGAGTATGGCTTGAGTTCAAAATCTTAGGTTTTGGGTCAACTTAGGTCTAGGTCGAGTTTGGGCTAAGGTCTTGATCAACTAATTGATCAATTTGGCTTGGATGATTGTCATGAAGGGTTTCNCACACCACCCAGAGTTAACCCTATAGCCAAACAGTTCTCTGGGGACTCCTCTTGAGTTCCCCCATATTTTTCTCACATGCTAAGTGCTAGAGGTTAGAACCAACATGTGAAACTTCAAGATGAGCAAATAAGAGTTTAGAATTTCTATTGGTGAAGGCACCATCACTAGTCCTCTAGGAATAGCCAACAGGAAAGTCCTATGGCTAGATCCTAAGCTTCTAATGAAGAAAGACTAGACNCACACCACCCAGAGTTAACCCTATAGCCAAACAGTTCTCTGGGGACTCCTCTTGAGTTCCCCCATATTTTTCCCACATGCTAAGTGTTAGAGGTTAGAACCAACATGTGGAACTTCAAGATGAGCAAAGAAGAGTTTAGAGTTTCTATTGGTGAAGGCACCATCACTAGTCCTCTAGGAATAGTCAACAGGAAAGTCCTATGGCTAGATCCTAAGCTTGTAATGAAGAAAGACTAGATCTCAACCAAAAGTGAGGTCAACAAATGGACCCCCATAGATGTGGTGTGTCGGGCGAGCACATCACAGGTATTGACGTTGACCGACAAGATCAACAAACCAACAAAACTATCTAAACCGATAGGCTTAGAATAGAAAAGAGAGAAAATGTGGAGAAGGTTTCCGCTGGGGAGTATACAGAGACTCCTGCTGGACATTGGCAGGTGTACGTTCAAATAACATTTCAAGAGTGAATTTAAAATTCACAAAGTACCTTCGACTTCAAATTTTGATGTTTTAACTTTAATTTCAATTTCAACTTGTATTTAGTGAAAATTTAATTTTAGAAGGCAGAAATATGTGAAAAGGNTCCGCTGGGGAGTATACAGAGACTCCTGCTGGACATTGGCAGGTGTACGTTCAAATAACATTTCAAGAGTGATTTTGAAATTCACAAAGTACCTTCGACTTCAAATTTTGATGTTTTAACTTTAATTTCAATTTTGACTTGTATTTAGTGAAAATTTAATTTCAGAAGGCAGAAATATGTGAGGAGCTTGGATTGCGATGTAATGCAAAGGGAATCACATCTAACTCAAAATATAGCAGAAGGAAATCATAATTTAGGTACTGATCCCAAGATGGGAACTGAAATTTAGGTACCAGCTCTGGAATGAGAATCGGAAGCCTCATACCTNGATGTAATGCAAAGGGAATCACATCTAACTCAAAATATAGCAGAAGGAAATCATAATTTAGGTACTGATCCCGAGATGGGAACTGAAATTTAGGTACCAGCTCTGGAATGAGAATCAGAAGCCTCATACCATTTAATAGGGTCTCATACTGATCTCAATGAAGGTGCCACATTTGGAAGGAAAGCTCAATGACTCACATCCATCCTAAGAGATGACGAAAGGTAATCCAAATTTAGGTGTTGATCCAGAGATGGGAACTGGAATTTAAGTACCAACCCTATAATGAGAATCAAAAGCCTCATACTATTTAAGATGGTTTTACACCAATCTCAAAGAAGGTGTCACATTAGGAAGGAAAGCTCAAGGGCTCACATCCAACCTAAAAGCAGATGAAAGGGAATCATAATTTAGGTACTGATTTTAAGATGGAAACTGGAATTTAGGTACCAACCCCAGAATGAGAATAAGAAGCCTCATACCATTTAAGGGGGTATCAAAATGATCTCGAAAGATGAGAATAGGGTGTCGTATTTCATTGNTGTTGATCCAGAGATGGGAACTGGAATTTAAGTACCAACCCTATAATGAGAATCAAAAGCCTCATACTATTTAAGATGGTTTCACACCAATCTCAAAGAAGGTGTCACATTAGGAAGGAAAGCTCAAGGGCTCACATCCAACCTAAAAGCAGATGAAAGGGAATCATAATTTAGGTACTGATCCTAAGATGGAAACTGGAATTTAGGTACCAACCCCATAATGAGAATAAGAAGCCTCATACCATTTAAGGGGGCATCAAAATGATCTCGAAAGATGAGAATAGGGTGTCGTATTTCATTTAAGGTGGTCTTAAGCCTATCTCAAAGATATCGTGTGGAGAATTAGATGTCATGGTCCTCAACCTCTAAAGTTTAATATGAACCATTACAATAGGAAGGAGTCCTAAAGTAATGCAAAATCGGATGTCAGAATCGTCATCCTCTAAAATTTAATTTGAACCATTGTGATAAGGGGAGATCCTAAAGTAATACAGTATTGGATACTGTGATCCTCAACCTCTAGAATTTAATGTGAACCATTGGGATAGGAAGGGCTCATAAAGCAATGTAGTATCAGATGTTGTGATCTAAAACCTCTAGAATTTAATTTGAACTATTGCGATAAGAAATGCTCCTAAAGCGATGCGATATCAGATGCTATGATCTAAAACTACTAAAATTTAATGTGAACCTTTGCAATAGGAAGGGCTCCTAAGGAAATGCAGTATCAGATGTTGTGATCTGAAACCTCTAGAATTTAATGTAAACCATTATAGGAAGGGCTCCTAATGCAATGCAGTATGAGATGTTGTGATCCAAAACCTCTAGAATTTCAATTGAACTATTGCGATACAAAGGAATCCTAAAGCAACATGGTATCAGATGTTGTGATCGTCGACCTCTAAAGTTTAATATGAACCATTACAATAGGAATGACTCCTAAAGTAATGCGGTATCAAATGTTGTGATCCTTAACCTCAAAAGTATAATGTGAACCATTGCAATAGGAAGGGCTCCTAAAGCAATGCAGAATCAAATGTCAGAATCATCATCCTCTAAAGTATAATGTGAATCATTGCAATAGGAAGGACTCCTAAAGCAATGCGGAACTGGATGTAGGAACTCTCATCCTCTAAAATGCAGTGTGAACCATTGCAAAGAAATTTGGAATCGGAAGTCAAAATCCTCATCCTCTAAAATATAGCGTGAACCATTGCAAGGCAATGAAATGCAGAATCGAATGTCGGAATCCTCATCCTTTAAAATATAGTATGAACCATTGCAAAGCAATGCAAAATTGGATGTTGGAATCCTCATCCTATAAAATATAGTGTAAACTATTGCAAAGCAATGTAAAATTGGATATCAGAATCCTCATCCTCTAAAATATAGTGTGAACCATTGCAAAGCATTACAATGTGGAATCAAATGTCGAAATCCTCATCCTCTAAAATATAGCTTGAACAATTGCAAAGCAATGCAGAATCAGATTTTGGAATCCTCATCCTCTAAAATATAGTGTGAATCATTACAAAGCAATGCAGAATCGGATGTCAGAATCCTCATCCTCCAATATATAGAGTGAACCATTGCAAAGCAATGCAGAATCTGATGTCCGAATTCTCATCATCTAAAATATAGTGTGAACCATTGCAAAATAATGCAGAATTGAATGTTGGAATCCTCATCCTCATCCCCTAAAATATAGTGTGAACCATTGCAAAACAATGTAGAATCGATGTTGGAATCCTCATCCTCTAAAATATAGTGTGAACCATTGCAAAGCAATGCAAAAACGGTTATCAGAATCCTCATACTCTAAAATATAGTGTGAACCATTGCAAAGCAATATAGAATCGGATGTCGAATCCTCATCCTCTAAAATAGGTGTGAACCATTCTAAAGTAATGTGAAATCGGATGTCAAAATCCTCATCCTCTAAAATATAGTGTGAACCAATACAAAGTAATGCAAAATTGGATGTTAGAATCCTCATCCTCTAAAATATAGTGTTTTGAATTTGTGGGAAGTTCATGTAATCTGTGAAAATTTATGGTGTTGAAGTTTGGGACATCGAGTACCGTCAATACGTTTTGTTTATTTGGTTATTTTATGAGTTTTCTTTTATTGTATTTTCTTTTTTCTTTTTGTTAGGATTTGGACCCAGTTTGAGACAAGCACGGTTTCTGAGCTTCTAAGAAAGGGTATTTGTCTCTGAAACATCACGAGGCACAGTAATTCTTGAAGTATCGACCACTGACTAATGAAAACTGTAAAAAATAACCCACTCTTTAAGGTGTTATCAGAATTATATTCTTTCAAGTTCACATAAAGATCTGTTATTTATATGTATGGATGCCACAACTAAAGAGGCCACAACTTTGTAGCATTGTTTGTAGCAGTTGTCGTTCACTTCAACATTGATTCTGTAAAGGTTGTTCAAATTGTCTTTGAGAAATAGCTTTGACGTTTTTCGAGTTGACATTAGAGTTGTATTTGTTGGGCACTGAAGGATACGACTTCAACGTTGAATTTCAATTAACTACTAATATCATCGTCATTTCCTTAATTCCTTCTTCTTGGGCCTAAGAATATTTCAAAATTTTGGTCGCGTGATCAAAATATTTATCGTTTTCCAAAGATATCTCGGAGCTGATTAATAGCCGACTAAAAGACATAAGATCACTTAACATTTTCCTTAATATAGTATCCAAAAGAATTTTCTTAAGAGAGCATTTCAATTTTTATTAATAAGGGGAAGATTTAGACACCAATGTTTTGGTTATATGTCCACCTCAAGCTTCTTCCCATAGAGCATTTCTTTTCTGTCTTCTACTTCATTTTTCTTTTCCCACTTCCTTTTTTTTAATCAAGTCTTTCACACTTTTTTTCCTTTTCTTTCTTTTCCACTGAGGATTACTATATCTGGTGGAGTACATTTTAAAAATTTTGAATATCTAANTTTAATAAAAGTTATTTATGTGTTTTTCTTATAGGTACAATTAAATGGATGAAAAAAGCTAAAAGGAGTGAAAAAGGCTCAAATTTGGAGCAAAAATGAAGAAAGGTGCAAAAATGAACTGGGGGGTCTAATCACCAAAGTTAGTTACTTGAAGAAATATTTGATTGGAGCAATATTTTGAAGAGGTGTTTGAAGTAACCCTTGATAAAAATGTGGAAAATAGCCATGGACACAAAAATTCATTCAATTGTTATTTGAGGAGACAACTTCTAGAAGGTTCATTGAATGGATACACCTTTTTGAACAGACACTGATCGTGAGAATAAAGTTGTGTAAAAATTATAAAGTTTATGATTAAGAAATTTAAGTAATTAATGTTGGGATTCTATGCAAGTATACGTAAAGTTATTAAGTAATAAAGGACTTTCTATTTAAGCCTCGAATATCAATCCCACTGGGAAGGTTTAAATTTGAAATGATAAATTTACTAGGAAATTCACAGAAATTAAAACAAAATTACTGTCACTAATTTCAATTGCTGGGATATTATCAGAACTAAATTATTTAACTATTAGCAAAACTAAAATGTAAAGTTTAAACAGANCCTCAACCTCTAGAATTTAATGTGAACCATTGGGATAGGAAGGGCTCATAAAGCAATGTAGTATCAGATGTTATGATCTAAAACCTCTAGAATTTAATTTGAACTATTGCAATAGGAAATGCTCCTAAAGCAATGTGATATCTGATGCTATGATCTAAAACTACTAAAATTTAATGTGAACCTTTGCAATACGAAAGGCTCCTAAAGAATTGCAGTATCAGATGTTGTGATCTGAAACCTCTAGAATTTAATGTGAACCATTATAGGAAGGGCTCCTAAAGCAATGCAGTATGAGATGTTGTGATCCAAAACCTCTAGAATTTCAATTGAACTATTGCAATACGAAGGAATCCTAAAGCAACATGGTATCAGATGTTGTGATCTTCGACCTCTAAAGTTTAATATGAACCATTACAATAGGAATGACTCCTAAAGTAATGCGGTATCAAATGTTGTGATCCTTAACCTCAAAAGTATAATGTGAACCATTGCAATAGGAAGGGCTCCTAAAACAATGCGGAATCAAATGTCAGAATTATCATCCTCTAAAGTATAATGTGAATCATTGCAATAAGAAGGACTCCTAAAGCAATGCAGAACTGGATGTAGGAACTCTCATCCTCTAAAATGCAGTGTGAACCATTGCAAAGAAATTTGGAATCGGAAGTCAAAATCCTCATCCTCTAAAATATAGCGCGAACCATTGCAAGGCAATGCAATGCAGAATCGAATGTCGGAATCCTCATCCTCTAAAATATAGTATGAACCATTGCAAAGCAATGCAAAATTGGATGTTGGAATCCTCATCCTCTAAAATATAGTGTAAACTATTGCAAAGCAATGTAAAATTTGATATCAAAATCTTCATCCTCTAAAATATAGCGTGAACCATTGCAAAGCATTACAATGTGGAATCAAATGTCAAAATCCTCATCCTCTAAAATATAGTTTGAACCATTGCAAAGCAATGCAGAATCAGATTTTGGAATCCCCATCCTCTAAAATATAGTGTGAATCATTACAAAGCAATGCAGAATCAGATGTCAGAATCCTCATCCTCCAATATATAGAGTGAACCATTGTAAAGCAATGCAAAATCTGATGTTCAAATTCTCATCATCTAAAATATAGTGTGAACCATTGCAAAATAATGCAGAATTGAATGTTGGAATCCTCATGCTCATCCCCTAAAATATAGTGTGAACCATTGCAAAACAATGCAGAATCGATGTTGGAATCCTCATCCTCTAAAATATAGTGTGAACCATTGCAAAGCAATGCAAAAACGGTTATCAGAATCCTCATACTCTAAAATATAGTGTGAACCATTGCAAAGCAATATAGAATCGGATGTCGAATCCTCATCCTCTAAAATAGGTGTGAACCATTCTAAAGTAATGTGAAATCGGATGGCAGAATCCTCATCCTCTAAAATATAGTGTGAACCAATACAAAGTAATGCGGAATTGGATGTTAGAATCCTCATCCTCTAAAATATAGTGTTTTGAATTTGTGGGAAGTTCATGTAATCTGTGAAAATTTATGGTGTTGAAGTTTGGGACATCGTGTACCGTCAATATGTTTTGTTTATTTGGTTATTTTATGAGTTTTCTTTTATTGTATTTTCTTTTATTTTCTTTTTGTTAGGATTTGAACCCAGTTTGAGACAAGCACAATTTCTGAGCTTCTAAGAAAGAGTATTTGTCTCTGAAACATCACGAGGCACAGTAATTCTTGAAGTATCAACCACTGACTAATGAAAACTGTAAAAAATAACCCACTCTTTAAGGTGTTATCGGAATTATATTCTTTCAAGTTCACATAAAGTTCTGTTATTTATATGTATGGATGCCACAACTAAAGAGGCCACAACTTTGTAGCATTGTTTGTAGCAGTTGTCGTTCACTTCAACATTGATTCTGTAAAGGTTGTTCAAATTGTCTTTGAGAAATAGCTCTGACGTTTTTTGAGTTGACATTAGAGTTGTATTTGTTGGGCACTGAAGGATAAGACTTCAACGTTGAATTTCAATTAACTACTAATATCATTGTCATTTCCTTAATTCCTTCTTCTTGGGCCTAAGCATATTTCAAAATTTTGGCCGTGTGATCAAAATATTTATCGTTTTCCAAAGAAATCTCGGAGCTCATTAATAGCCGACCAAAAGACATAAGATCACTTAACATTTTCCTTAATTTAGTATCCAAAAGAATTTTCTTAAGAGAGCATTTCAATTTTTATTAATAAGGGGAAGATTTAGACACCAATGTTTTGGTTATATGTCCACCTCAAGCTTCTTCCCATAGAGCATTTCTTTTCTGTCTTCTACTTCATTTTTCTTTTCCCACTTCCTTTTTTTTAATCAAGTCTTTCACACTTTTTTTCCTTTTCTTTCTTTTCCACTGAGGATTACTATATCTGGTGGAGTACATTTTAAAAATTTTGAATATCTAAATTTAAACACCAATTTTTTATTTTATGCCCACCTCAAGCTTCTTCCAAGAGAGCATTTCTTCTATCTCCTCTTTTTTTTTTTTTTGCTTCCTTTTTTGGAATCAAATCTTTCACAATTTTTTATTTCTTTTATTTCTTTTCCACTAAGGATTACTATATCTAGTGGAGCACATTTTAAAGATTTTTAATGTCTAAATTTAAACACCAATTTTTTATTTTATGCCCACCTCAAGCTTCTTCTCAAGGAGCCGTTCAAAATTTTTTATTATTTTTCTTTTGCTCCCTTTTTTTCTGGGAATTACTATATTTGGTAGACCATATTTTAAAGATTTGAATGTTTGAACTTCTCTGACTAATAATCCNATGCCCACCTCAAGCTTCTTCTCAAGGAGCCGTTCAAAATTTTTTATTATTTTTCTTTTGCTCCCTTTTTTTTCTGGGAATTACTATATTTGGTAGACCATATTTTAAAGATTTGAATTTTTGAACTTCTCTGACTAATAATCTTCAAATATTCCTTAATATTAATTTCAAGATATTATAATTCATTTAAAAGCAAGACCCAATCATGTGCCACTAAATTAAAAGACTCGTGATATCCCGAGTCAATTACTCATATTTCAATCCATTATTTTATTTTGAGATCAACTTAGGACCCAGTCCAAATTCTTTAAACTGAAGGACCCTATTATCAGGGTATTAATTTCATTCCTCCCTATAATCACGGTTTATTAAAATACTAAAACTTCATCGTGAATCATTTCTTGATTAATGATACACCTAAAATATATAGTATTTTTGGACACATTTTTATACCTATTTTTGATATATTATGCTTTAATAAAAGTTATTTATGTGTTTTTCTTATAGGTACAATTAAATGGATGAAAAAAGCTAAAAGGAGTGAAAAAGGCTCAAATTTGGAGCAAAAATGAAGAAAGGTGCAAAAATGAACTGGGGGGTCTAATCACCAAAGTTAGTTACTTGAAGAAATATTTGATTGGAGCAATATTTTGAAGAGGTGTTTGAAGTAACCCTTGATAAAAATGTGGAAAATAGCCATGGACACAAAAATTCATTCAATTGTTATTTGAGGAGACAACTTCTAGAAGGTTCATTGAATGGATACACCTTTTTGAACAGACACTGATCCTGAGAATAAAGTTGTGTAAAAATTATAAAGTTTATGATTAAGAAATTTAAGCAATTAATGTTGGGATTCTATGCAAGTATACGTATAGTTATTAAGTAATAAAGGACTTTCTATTTAAGCCCCGAATATCAATCCCACTGGGAAGGTTTAAATTTGAAATGATAAATTTACTAGGAAATTCACAAAAATTAAAACAAAATTACTGTCACTAATTTCAATTGCTGGGATATTATCAGAACTAAATTATTTAACTATTAGTAAAACTAAAATGTAAAGTTTAAACAGAAACTACTAAACTACTAAACTATGTTTATGTGATGAAAATTTCTTATGTGAAAAGCATCTTTCCCACTACAATGAGACTGGTGAAATGAGAAGAGATAAATGGTTTAACATGTATTGTGCTAAATAGGCACAATTTTAAATCTCTACCCTGATACAGTGTTATAAAATATCATTGGCTAATCCCAGGTTTAGCCTTTCTCTACCCTGATGCAGTGTTATAGAAAATCATTGGCTAATCTCAGGTTTAGTCCCTAAATCCGTGGTTTAGGCAGGAGGATACTGGCTCCCACTCCAGAGCTCCCACTTCCCTTCCCTTGAAGGCTAACTCTCGCTTTAGTTTTTAAACACTAATATCGCCCAGAGCTCCCACTTCCCTTCACCTGAAGGCTAACTCTCGCTTTAGTTTTTAAACACTAAGGCTGAATTGAAGATTTTAGTCTATCACCTTAAAGATNCTTCACCTGAAGGCTAACTCTCGCTTTAGTTTTTAAACACTAAGACTGAATTGGGGATTTTAGTCTATCACCTTAAGGATTCTCCAATTCTACACCGAACAAAGTATATTTCCCTATTTATTTGCACTTAATTCCATGAACAAAATTCTCCTTTATGGAATCAAATGTGATCCTCACTCTGTTAANCATGAACAAAATTCTCCTTTATGGAATCAAATGTGATCCTCACTCTGTTATAGAACTCATACTCCATTTCCCGTATCATATGTTTCACAACACATTTTAACAATTTAATTGGCCATATCAAAAAGTAAATTAAGTTTGGAGTTGAAAAATCATCACAGTTTATTTTAAATTTTAATATTGGCACATCCATATTATCTCATCATTTCACGATATCTCAGAGTAGGGAGAAAGATAAAGGAAACTACTCAGACTTCATGAGAAAGATAAAACAAAACAAAAATTTCATATATAAGAGAAAGTTCATACAATATTAATAAATAAACAACACTTATCTGAAACTCTTTCTCAAAGCAAATCCCTTGTAGCCTCTCCTAGGAAATTTAGGAAGATTAAATCTCTCACTTTTCTCCTTCTCTAACACTCTTAGAGAAGAATTCACCCTTAATCTCACCACAAAAAACTCAAAAATCTTAAAGAAAACTCCCTAATAGACTCCAAAATGGTGCTGCAATGAAGATGGAAAATGAGAAATGGTGCTAAAGGAATGAAGTGGAACGAAGAGAAACCAAGTGAGAGTCCAAGAGAGCCCCTTTTATGATGAATTTCAACCCCTATTAGAGCCTAAAGTCGGTTCTCCAATAGGTGCATCCAAAAAATCTTCAAAAAGCATCCAGATTCACCGAATCTTCTAGAAATATGGTCTGCACCGTCATAAGTGCCATCGGCGCCAGTGTTCCGCCAATTAATTTCTTGCTCTCTCTCAAACTGTGTCGTTGGCGCTGCTTCTGGCGCCGTCGGCACNCAGACTTCATGAGAAAGATAAAACAAAACAAAAATTTCATATATAAGAGAAAGTTCATACAATATTAATAAAAAAACAACACTTATCTGAAACTCTTTCTCAAAGCAAATCCCTTGTAGCATCTCCTAGGAAATGTAGGAAGATTAAATCTCTCACTTTTTTCCTTCTCTAACACTCTTAGAGAAGAATTCACCCTTAATCTCACCACAAAAAAACTCAAAAATCTTAAAGAAAACTCCCTAATAGACTCCAAAATGGTGCTGCAATGAAGATGGAAAATGAGAAATGGTGCTAAAGAAATGAAGTGGAACGAAGAGAAACCAAGTGAGAGTCTAAGAGAGCCCCTTTTATGATGAATTTCAACCCCTATTAGAGCCTAAAGTCGGTTCTACAATAGGTGCATCCAAAAAATCTTTAAAAAGCATCCAGATTCACTGAATCTTCTAGAAATATGGTTTGCACCGCCATAAGCGCCATCGGCGCCAGTGTTCCGCCAATTAATTTCTTGCTCTCTCTCAAACTATGTCGTTGGCGCTGCTTCTGGCGCCGTCGGCATTGAGCAACTTTTCATATTCTCCATTTTTGCTCCAAATTTCATCCTTTTTGCTTCAAGTCCTAAAATTCAACAACCTTCAAGAAAAAAACATAAAAATACCTTTCATTAAAGTGGAATATCACAAAAAATGAGTATAAAATATGGGTCTAAAAATGCATATATTTTTGGTGTTTCAAAAATCTCCAAACTTACATATTACTTGTCCTCAAGTAACTCCTCTACTATATAAAAAATATGACTTATGGTAAAGAATTTAACTTTTAGATTTTTATATTTTGGTCCACTAAATAAAATAACATAACTTAAGAAAAATTCAAAACAACTTTAGTTAATACTAAAGGTATAAGAATATTTAGCAATCAAGTCCAAGATTTCTGATTCCCTATTCCTTTCAAGAAAAATTTCAAATTATCATATTAAGNAAACAACTTTAGTTAATACTAAAGGTATAAGAATATTTAGCAATCAAGTCCAAGATTTCTGATTCCCTATTCGTTTCAAGAAAAATTTCAAATTATCATATGAAAGCCACTTAATGTATTCATATGAAAAAGAACTTCATAAAACTTTACTAGTAAATAAACTAATACTAAAATACAAGTTTAGAAAATGTAGTCGAGTCTTCTTCTTTTAGTTGATTCAAATGAAACCAATTTTTAATTACACATCTCCTCAAGCTTCTCCCCACAATATTTTTTTTTTCTTTTCTTTNCTAGTAAATAAACTAATACTAAAATACAAGTTTAGAAAATGTAGTCGAGTCTTCTTCTTTTAGTTGATTCAAGTGAAACCAATTTTTAATTAGACATCTCCTCAAGCTTCTCCCCACAATATCTTTTTTTTTTCTTTTCTTTTCTTTTATGGATCTTTTTCAATCTTTTTTCTTTTTTTTATGAGGATTACTATATCTGGATAGCCTTTAATGATTTTGAACTTCACTATCACTTCTTAAAGTAAAAAAACTTTTTACATTTCTTCACTTAACAAATTTAGATTAGCTTAAAGATTTCAAAAAGTTTAATTCTTTTCTTCTTACAAGAACCTTTAAGATTTCTAATATTTCAAAAATACAAATTTCTTTACTAAAAATAGAAAAATGTAGTCTTATTCTCTTANGGTTTGGCTAAGACCACTATGTAGAGGAACCAAAATGGGGTTTTCATTGGTCCATGGCTTGTTGGTGATGGTTGGTACTTCAACTCTACCATGATACCCAACCTACCCTTTTGCCCCTGAGCACCCCAAATTACCTAAACACCCTCGAAATCCTAAACTTTGCCAAAATTCCCAAGTTTACCCAAAATACCCAAATCTGATCAAATATCATTTCAAACCTTTTGAAAACCTCTAAATTATCTAAAATTACCCAAAATCTCCAAAGATGGCCAAATTACCAAAATACCCCTCCATAGCCCAAAAATCCCAAAAATTCCTAAAATTCCTAAAAAACCTCAATAAATCCCAAATATTCCCAATTTCATTTCTCTCAACTACCAAATGACCCAATTTTGCCAATTTGACCATCTTTAATCAAAATCCCCATATTTGCCTTTAAAGACCCAAAATTTCCCAAATTCAACCCAAATGTCCATCAATTTGATCTCAATTGGCCTCAATTCCAATCCTAAACTCAAATTCACTTTTTATATGACTAAACAAAACCAAATCCAAGCCTAATTGACCCATGATTTGAGCCCAATTTTGACTTAGGTTAAAACCCCAATTTTGATCATATGACCTAACCGCATCAAATTGAACCCATAGCCTAGTTAATTGGCCCCAATTAATGTTAAAAAACCTTTATAACATCATGATACATCAAAATCAACCATCAATTGGCCTTGGTGAAGCCTCAAATCCATTTGGTTTTGCCTAAATCCAAAATTCCCAAATTTAGCCCCAAATTGGCTAAGTCCCCAAAATTTCACCCAATTGATTTCCTTAACCCCCAAATTGGCATCTAATTCTTGTTGAAAGCTCTTCATGAGATTTCTATTGTCCATTTAAAATAATCAATTTGGACTTAGCCCAAAGCTAACCCAAGCTAGACCCAAGCCTAGCCCAAAATGACAAAATTGATTAAAATCAAAATTCCCTCAAATTGACCCTTCAATTGAACTCAAAACCACTTCCACTCTTCCCCAAAGTTGTTACTTATGATCATCTACACCAAATACAATTTTTATTTGGGCCAATTGACGTGGTTAACCTAGCCCAAACCCAAGACTTGGTCATTTGCACCCATTTGGACTCATGCAGTAAATGTGACCTACCCACCCTAAAGTCACCAGATTAACTCCATCACACTCATTAGTTGGACTTAGTGACCAGTCCAAACACCATGAAACCACCTAAATAAAGCCATGGACCAAAGGTTCCCCAAATCAAGGGATATTATTTCCAAAAATGCATGTGCTTCAGATATCCTTACCAAAATTAGGTTTTATTGCACTAAATTGCTGTGACATATTCCCTTGGGTTCCCTGAGCTCCTAGTCACCTCCCTCTGGTCGGTTGGCCACCCTAGTGGCCGAAAAAACTCAAAACTGAGAGCCACCCCCATGGTACCTCACCCAAATCAAACCTAGAGGCTAGTTCAACCAAACGAATTGATGGAGCTCCTCTGCACTCCACCTAAGCACCACAATGCACCCAAGCTTATGCCCTGAGAGCCACTTCCATGGCCATTTTTATAAGAACTCATCTCCACAACCACGGGAGGTGTGCTGCCACCATAACCCCATTTTTATAAAAGGCCACCTCCATGGCCATTGATCTAAGTGATGAAAATCTCTCCATGGCCATTTTTATAAAAACTCACCTCCCACAGCCATGGGAGGCGTGCTGAAATTTTTTTAAGCCTCTCCAAACTTCACACAGAGCTTCCCTAAGATCCCCTTAGTGCATTCCAACCATTTTCCTCACCAATTCCCATTGTCAGAGCTCAATTTTGAGCTTAGAACCTTACCGAAAATCAGGATTGAACCCAATCACCTCCACAGTCCACCAAACCTAAATTAACTTCACCCACACCTTCACAATAGTGAAAGAAGCCAAAGCCCCATAAACCCCCTGAAATAGTNCTTATTCTTCATCTACATCCAAATTCTGCCGCTGATATGGAGTAAAAATAGGGTGAGTAGGAAACTGAACTGGATGACCACCCTTCATGTATCTCACCATAGCATCATCATTAGCAGCATCATATTCAAAATTTTGCCAAATCAAATCATCAGTGTGAGCATTTTTAGCATCCATGTTTTGTATTCTATGATCCATTCTTAAGATATCTCCCTGCTGAATCATCATCTGGTCCAATAATTCTCGAAGAGTAGAGTCACTAGAAGTAGGGCTCCTAGAAGTAGAAGGAATATCCGTGGTCTTACTGTTGACCTCACTTTTGGTTCAGGTTTAGTTTTTTCCTCTTTCGTAGACTAAGGTCTAGCCATAGGACTTTCATATTGACTAATCTTAGAAAACTAGAAAAGACACCCTCACCATTAGAAATTCTACCCTCTTCTCTACTCAACTTAAAGTTCCACATGCTGGTCTCAACCTCTAAATACTTAGTAGGTGGGGTCACTATGGGGGAAACTCAAGATGAGCCACCCTTAGGACTGCCTGACCTTAAAGTTGACCCTGGGTGCTGGTCTGGAGCTAATTCACTCACTACACTCACACTCGATCACAACCCAGAACTTCTAGGCTTTGGTCCCTGTATTCTTTTGGGATACTCATGTAGATGGTCCCCTAACCTACCAGCCCTAGGGTTATGGTTTGGCTAAGACCACTATGTAGAGGACCCAAAATGGGGTTTTCATTGGACCATGGCTTGTTGGTGATGGTTGGTACTTCAACTCTACCAAGATACCCAACCTACCCTTTTGCCCGTGAGCACCCCAAATTACCTAAACACCCTTGAAAACCTAAACTTTGCCAAAATTCCCAAGTTTACCCAAAATACCCAAATCTGATCAAATATCATTTCAAACCTTTTGAAAACCTCTAAATTATCTAAAATTACCCAAAATCTCTAAAGATGGCCAAATTACAAAAAATACCCCTCCATAGCCCAAAAATCCAAAAAATTCCTAAAATTCCTAAAAAACCTCAATAAATCTCAAATATTCCCAATTTCATTTCTCTCAACTACCACATGACCCAATTTTGCCAATTTGACCATCTTTAATTAAAATCCCCAAATTTGCCTTTAAAGACCCAAATTTTCCCAAATTCAACCCAAATGTCCATCAATTTTATCTCAATTGGCCTCAATTCCAATCCTAAACTCAAATTCACTTTTTCTGTGACCAAACTAAACCAAATCCAAGCCTAATTGACCCATGATTTGAGCCCAATTTTGACTTAGGTTAAAACCCCAATTTTGATCATATGACCTAACCTCATCAAATTGAACCCATAGCCTAGTTAATTGGCCCCAATTAATGTTGAAAAACCTTTATAACATCATTATACATCAAAATAAACCATCAATTGGCCTTGGTGAAGCCTCAAATTTATTTGATTTTGCCTAAATCCAAAATTCCCAAATTTAGCCCCAAAAATGGCTAAGTCCCCAAAATTTCACCCAATTGATTTCCTTAACCCCCAAATTGGCATCCAATTCATGTTGAAAGCTCTTCATGAGGTTTCTATTGACCATTTAAAATAATCAATTTGGACTTAGCCCAAAGCTAACCCAAGCTAGACCCAAGCCTAGCCCAAAATGACCAGATTGATTAAAATCAAAATTCCCTCAAATTGACCCTTCAATTCAACTCAAAACCACTTCCACTCTTCACCAAAGTTGTTACTTATGATCATCTACACCAAATACAATTTTTATTTGGGCCAATTGACATGGTTAACCTAGCCCAAACCCAAGACTTGGTCATTTGCACCCATTTGGACTCATGCACTAAATGTGACCTACCCACCCTAAAGTCACCAGATTAACTCCATCGCACCCATTAGTTGGACTTAGTGACCAGTCCAAACACCATGAAACCACCTAAATAAAGCCATGGACCAAAGGTTCCCCAAATCAAGGGATATTATTTCCAAAAATGCATGTGCTTCAGATATCCTTACCAAAATTAGGTTTTATTGCACTAAATTGCTGTGACATATTCCCTTGGGCTCCCTGAGCTCCTAGCCACCTCCCTCTGGTCGGTTGGCCAGCCTAGTGGCCGGAAAAACTCAAAATTGAGAGCCACCCCCATGGCACCTCACCCAAATCAAACCTAGAGGCCAGTTCAGCCAAATCAATTGATGGAGCTCCTCTGCCCTCCACCTAAGCACCACAATGTACCCAAGCTTATGCCCTGAGAGCCACTTCCATGACCATTTTTATAAAAACTCATCTCCACAACCATGGGAGGTGTGCTGAAATTTCCTTAGTGAGGCCTCTCCAAACTTCACACAGAGCTTCCCTAAGATCCCCTCAGTGTATTCCAACCATTCCCATTGTCAGAGCTAAATTTATAGCTTAGAACCTTGCCAGAAATCAGGATAGAACCCAATCACCTCCACAGTCCACCAAACCTAAATTAACTTCACCCACACCTTCACAATAGTGAAAGAAGCCAAAGCCCCATAAACCCCCTGAAATAACGCCGACAGCTTTTGGCGACTCCACTGGGGACAAGCTTTTCTCTCCATACAAATCAGGAAATATTATCTCCACACATCGGTAATGTGTCCATGCCCCTCTTGGACCAAATTACCCTTCTTCCGTTGGCATACTTTACCCATTTCTGTCTTGGGAAGGTATGGTCAACTCTTTGGACTTCAGGACTAGCTATTCAACCATCTTTAAATAGAGGGGTTTAGAAGACCATTAAGGACTCTTTAAATTTTTATATAGGGTCGGATCCCCAATAGGTGTGTCGGTGGACTAATTCCACTTGGGCATTTTCTGCCACTAATTGGGTCCCGCACTTGGACCTAAAATATTTCATATCTCCTTTTGAAATTTGATTTGCTATTTCGCAAATTAAACCAAATTGTGTTGTGCTGCGTGCATTTTGAAATTTTCTTATATTAATTAAATTTTACACTTTTTTAAACAAAGATGTTAAAAATACTCATAAATTAAGACCCGCCCGGTCTACAGATCAATCTCTATTTTTCAGTGCTTGCACTAAAGATTACGAGGTTTTTGGCCATATAGCTAATCCTAAAACTTTCTATTTTAAAGCCCGCTACAATGGCCTACCCAACGCTGACCTTTTCCTGTAACCTGCTAACGGACCGCAGCTCCCGTAACGTCACCCCCACCATCAAGTTTGGAGCTGGATTTGAAGATCACGAGGTCATCCTTGGGAAAGCCCCATTCGTGGTAATGAAGATCGCTGCTCCGGAAATACAAAAACCATCTACAGAAATTGGTTTGAACTGCCTTCAAGACTTCCCTGCCTGCAAAAAGGCTAAAGCTACTGCTGTCGCGACACCCGCCAGACCTGCTATCCCCACTGCTGCTAAGGGGAAAGAAGTGATGATTGTTGAGGATCTCACTAAAGGATTAACTGTCCCACTACCTGTGTTTGAAATTGGATCAAGTTCAAGGACTGTACCACTGACCTAAACTCAAAAGAGGAACCAAAATAGAAGAGTTCGGAGGGTCATTAAAGCCCAGGCTCTTGAAGAGAAACCCATTGACTAGGAGCCTCATCAAGATGAAGAAGTACCGAAAATTTATCCACTCTTGCGAGGGAGTAGATTTCATCCTCTGACAGATACTGATGGATATGAGAGTATCTAGAGGATCGCTGTCGCATTATCGTCACTTCATGGACAAAGTGAGGAGAGAAAGAAGTTCACTCCGATCACTTGAGTCAGTGCAGTCTTCAGAAGGCTTGCTACCACAGAAGGATGTTCGGTTAGCGAGTTACTTAAACGAGTAGGAGATGCAATTTCCCCTCGCATGAAGAAGGAAATTCTGAGAGGCATCAAATCAGCCAGATAATCCCAGAAGACAACTGGAGCACCGCCTACTCGCATTCCCATTTGGCTCCACTTGAGGAACATAGTTGATACCACAATGATTACTACTAATCATACTGCCACCAGGACCACAGGCCGTCGACTAGTTAAGTTGAGACTGGGTATAAAGATCTTACCCGTCATTCCTGCAATCCCAAAGATAAAGACAAAGCGATTACCTGACACTGTAGCCGGTCTACACCACGGGGAGCATACCTTCCCTCGACATGCCGATATTTCTACTAAGACGCCTCGTCTTGAGACATCATCGGTGAAAAAGAAGAGGGTATGGGTACCCAAGGCCGCTGCACCGATATACTTCAGTGAGCCTGCAGGGCAGGAAGTAAAACCAGTGCCTGAAATATCTGACATTGTCGCAACAATAGCCAGCGAGATGGAGGAACAAGTAAAGGATATCCACCAAGGTTCTCAAGATCTTAAAGCAATCAAGGAATCAATAATTGAAGAGAAAGTTGAGAAAATAAGGATTGAGATTTCCGAGTTAGCTCGAGAGCACGGAGTTTCCGTCAATAGTGATAATGAAGATTTTAATTACAATGATTACTTGGAGGAGGATTTCATGGATGTTCATGTGATCGAAACCAGAGCTACCACATCTGCGCGCGAGACTCAACCTCACACCGAAGACAATGTCGTAGATGAGCTGTGTAGGGTTATCCTCCTAAGGGATGAGCAAGTCAGTCTACTGGAGAAAAGAATAGAAGAGATTACTGCAGCTATGACCGCCATGGCCACCATTCAGGGGCAATCACAAGCACCAAGATTGGCTTCTCCAGAGATTAATCAACCAGAAATCATACACATCACAGATGAAAGAAGAGAGGTTACTTCAGCAGACAAAGATGAACAACCAAAGAAAGATTCTCCGTCAGGTTCCATGCCAGAAAAGGAATTCAAGCAAATGGTTGAACAAGTGCGGGACGCCTTAGCTCAATCCAGGGANCCCCAATAGGTGTGTCGGTGGACTAATTTCACCTGGGCATTTTCTGCCACTAATTGGGTCCCGCACTGGGTCATAAAATATTTCATATCTCCTTTTGAAATTTGATTTGCTATTCCTCAAATTAAACCAAATTGTGTTGTGCTGCGTGCATTTTGATATTTTCTTATATTAACTAAATTTTACACTTTTTTAAACAAAGATGTTAAAAATACCCATAAATTAAGACCCACCCGGTCTACAGATCTTCCTCTATTTTTCAGTGCTTGCACTAAAGATTACGAGGTTTTTGGCCATATAGCTAATCCTAAAACTTTCTATTTTAAAGCCCGCTACAATAGCCTACCCAACGCTGACCTTTTCCTGTAACCTGCCAATGGACCCTAGCTCCCGTAACGTCGCCCCCACCATCAAGTTCGGAGCTGGATTTGAAGATCACAAGGTCATCCTTGGGAAAGCCCCATTCGTGGTAATGAAGATCGCTACTCCGAAAATACAAAAACCATCTACAGAATTTGGTTTGAACTGACTTGAAGAATTCCTTGCCTGCAAAAAGGCTAAAGCTATTGCCGTCGCGACACTCGCCAAACTTGCTATCCCCACTGCTGCTAAGGGGAAAGAAGTGATGATTGTTGAGGATCTGACTAAAGGATTAACTGTCCCACTACCCGTGTTTGAAATTGGATCAAGTTTAAGGACTGTACCACTGACCCAAACTCAAAAGAGGAACCGCAATAGAAGAGTTCAGAGGGTCATTAAAGCCCAGGCTCTTAAAGAGAAACCCATTGACAAGGAGCCTCATCAAGATGAAGAAGTACCAAAAATTTATCCACTCTTGCGAGGGAGTAGATTTCATCCTCTGACAGATACTGATGGATATGAGAGTATCTGGAGGATCGTTGTCCTATTATCGTCACTTCATGGACAAAGTGAGGAGAGAAAGAAGTTCACTCCGATCACTTGAGTTAGTGAAATCTTC
>JXCR01138438.1:26917-38659 GCA_002079205.1 Phalaenopsis hybrid cultivar | reverse complement strand
CTTAGCTCAATTGGCTAGCACATCCTCAGATGAAGTTTGCTCGTTGAGAGAACAGTCAGGAGTAACCTTCACAGATGAAGACTTGCTGCTCGGTACCACTGACCACAACCGTCCGCTCTACATCTCCGTCAACATTGGCAGATTTGTGTTAGCTAGAGTCTTAGTGGATCCCGGAGCATCTCTTAACTTGATGAGCCTACAAACATTGGCCTATTTGGATACTGAAGCTCAAGAACTTAAGCCTAATAAGATGATGTTAAGAGGATTCAACCAAAATGGAGAAAGAGCCCTCAGATCAATTAAATTACTTATGAAGGTTGGAGAGCTCGTGATAATTGCTAAATTTCATTTCATCGACGTCGATACCTCTTTTAACTCTCTATTGGGTTNCTTGAGGAACATAGTTGATACCACAATGATTACTACTAATCATACTGCCACCAGGACCACAGGCCGTCGACTGGTTAAGTTGAGACTGGGTCCAGAGATCTTACCCGTCATTCCTGCAATCCCAGAGATAAAGACAAAGCGATTACCTAACACTATAGCCGGTCTACACCATGGGGAGCATACCTTCCCTTGACATACCGATGTTTCTACTGAGACGCCTTGTCCTGAGACATCATCGTTGAAAAAGAAGAGGGTATGGGTACCCAAGGTCGCTGCACCGATATAGTTCAGTGAGCATGCAGGGCAGGAAGTAAAACCAGTGCCTGAAATATCTGACATCGTCGCAACAATAGCTAGCGAGATTGAGGAACAAGTAGAGGATATCCACCAAGGTTCTCAAGATCTTAAAGCAATCAAGGAATCAATAATTGAAGAGAAAGTTTAGAAACTCAGGATTGAGATTTTTGAGTTAGCTCGAGAGCACGGAGTTTCCATCAATAGTGAAAATGAAGATTTTGATTACAATGATTACTTGGAGGAGGATTTCATGGATGTTCATGTGATCGAAACCAGAGCTACCACATCTGCGCGCGAGACTCAACCTCACACCGAAGAGAATGTCGTAGATGAGCTGCGTAGGGTTATCCTCTTAAGGGATGAGCAAGTCAGTCTACGAGAGAAAAGAATAGAAGAGATGACTGCAGCTATGACCGATTCAGGGGCAATCACAAGCACCAAGATTGGCTTCTCCAGAGATTAATCAGCCAGAAATCATCCACATCACAGATGAAAGAAGAGAGGTTACTTTAGCAAAACAATGATGAACAACCAAAGAAAGATTCTCCGTCAGGTGCCATGCCAGAAAAGGAATTCAAGCAAATGGTTGAACAAGTGCGGGACGCCTTAGCTCAATCCAGGTGTGGTGCATCAATTTTGAAGGGTAGACCTTACCCAAAGGAGTTCAATGCCGTACCTTTCCCCAAGGGTTTTGTGGCCCCAAACTTCAAGATATTTGATGGGACTGGATATCCCAGACAACACATAGCACATTTCTGAGGCAGTTGTGGCAACACGAGGAATAATGAAGCTCTACTCTGCCAGCAGTTCGTCAACAGCTTATCAGAAATTGCTTTTGACTGGTACACTGACTTGCCCAATGGGTCAGTTAAAATATTTTCTGAGTTGGAACAGTTGCTTGTGAAAAGATTTGTCGGGGCACAATACCATGTGTCTATTGGAGAGCTCAAGATGGAGAAGCAAAAGCCCAACGAAACATTGGCAGACTATATTTTGAGGTGGAGAAATTTTAGCATGAAATGTGAACCTCAGCTATAGGAACATCAAGCGATTGAGATTCTACTCTAGAGCATTCATGGGCCAGTAGCTTTCATGCTTAAGGGACTCACCATCAAATCTTTCGAGAAGCTACTCAGTAAAGCCAAAAGTCTTGAAGAAGAAATGAAGCACATGGAACCACATGAAAAGGCTAAGGAGACCAGAGTGTTTGAAAAGAAATCAGTAGTCACAACTGTCGACAAAGGAAAGAAGCCGATGAAGATATATGCAGAAGAACATCGTCAGTCTTCGTTACAACACTCTCAGAAACAGAGCAGTCAATCCAACCAACGGCCGCCTCAGGAGGGATCACCTCGAATAATGGGTAAAAGAATATCCCTCTTAGAGCGACAGAAAGTTGTGTATTCTTTCAAGGATGAAGCCATACCTAAAATATTCAAAAGTCTGATGAAGAAACCAAATATCAAACTACCTGATCTAAAGAAACCTGAAGAGGTGGATAAGAAGAATGAGCCAAATTATTGCCCATACCATCGGTTACTTCTGCACACTATAGACAAGTGCTTCATTTTTAAAGACTGGCTCGAGAAGAACCTCAAGGAAGAGAACATTACAATCCCGAAGGAGTGTTTGAGAGAACCTGAAAAAGGTTCCATAAACATGATTTCAGCTGAGTCAATCTCCTCAATTGATCCATATGCCGGAGTAGATGGATGGAGTACAACTTATGAAGAACTCAAGAGGGTCCTTAATCAAATACAAGATTCATCAAAGCTAGCTTCAACGAGTACCAAAGAAGGATGGAATGAGGTATGGAGCAGATCATCCAAGAAGATACTGAAAAAACTATAGTTTGCATCAAAACAAGCCTCTATTGAGAGTCCGCAACATACCGAGCCCGAGATGAAGATTTCACCACAAGATATATCATCGTCAAGGACAAAGAGCAAGAAGAAGAAAAGCATCACTGCCAGGTTTGATAGCACGGGGGGAAGGATAGGGGCTGGCTCTACTAGATTGGGTGTCTCGGATTTGGGGAAGAAAATTCTCGAACCCTTAACTTTGTATGATTATCTTTTTGTCCCTCCGGGGTCTTATGAATATAATGATTGTGATTTTGGCTATGTTTTCACTATTTTTGTTGATAACGTAACTGATTTTGACCGATCTAGCGGCGATCTCAACTCCCAAAATGATCCTAAAATTGTACTCGAGTCTGATGAACTTGTTATCAAGTCTAAAGTAGGCATCAATGATATCGCTTACGACAACACCAATAACGAGGAGCCAGTTCTCAAGCTTCATGGTACACTGCTCACCATCAACTTAGATCTTTCCGACGAAGAGGAAAAGACACTGAAAGATTCAACAATGATATCTCAAGAAGAAGAAGTCACAGAAGTTAACTTAAGAAGTGGAAAAGTGTTACCACCAAGAACAGCGCCAACAGATAAAGGAAAACAGATAATGACTCGAGAAGAGAAAGGAGCGGAAAAGTGTTACCACAAAGAACAGCTCCAATAGACAAAGGAAAACAGATAATGACCCGAGAAGAGATACCCCCACCTCCACCAGTGGAAGAACCACATGATCAAGATAAAATTGGAGGATCCTACAAAGTAGAATACAACGTGTTAGCTCATCTTAGGAAGTTGCCTGCCCGACTAAGCATCTACAACGCTCTGATCCTGTCAAAGGAGATGAGAGAATCTCTAGTTACAGCTTTGCTTGACCCAGAAATTTGCTTAGCTCAATTGGCTAGCACATCCTCAGATGAAGTTTGCTCGTTGAGAGAACAGTCAGGAGTAACCTTCACAGATGAAGACTTGCTGCTCGGTACCACTGACCACAACCGTCCGCTCTACATCTCCGTCAACATTGGCAGATTTGTGTTAGCTAGAGTCTTAGTGGATCCCGGAGCATCTCTTAACTTGATGAGCCTACAAACATTGGCCTATTTGGATACTGAAGCTCAAGAACTTAAGCCTAATAAGATGATGTTAAGAGGATTCAACCAAAATGGAGAAAGAGCCCTCAGATCAATTAAATTACTTATGAAGGTTGGAGAGCTCGTGATAATTGCTAAATTTCATTTCATCGACGTCGATACCTCTTTTAACTCTCTATTGGGTTGACCATGGATTTATGAACACAATATGGTTCCATCATCTCTACACCAATGCATCAGATACCGCAAAGATGGTCAAGAAAATTGCATCAAGGGAGATCTACAACTATTTTAAGTGCATGAAGTTGGTATCCATGAAGATGCTGCCTACTACGCGCCTCCAAAGAAGACTGTCTTCTCGAGCAAGATTCTGACGAACAAAGATAAAGATTTAGAAGAATCACAAAAAAGAGGCCATACAACTTCGCTTCAACAACCTTCTACCACTCCCTTACAATGAGTTGGTGAAGGTTCTTCTAGTTCACGCACCCGAGGTCGAGGCCGGGGACGAGGACAACAAAAAATCAATTTAATTATTGAACGGAATAGGCCAAACATCAACATTGATGATGAAGACAGTTTTGAAGATGAGATAATGATGACAAAGCATAAGAGACCTCAGTACGAGATATCTCTAGATTATACAGAAAAGAATGAATATGAAACAATGTATGATCGGATAAACCACTATGTGAATATTATGACCCTTAATCCGATTCTCCCTCAAAAGGTCGAGAGTTTAGGGGTCAAGGAAGTCCGTAGTGTTTGTTCAAAGCCGATCAAATTTTATCGTGCTTCTACCTCTACTGAGCTTGAAAAACATGTAAATTTGGATGTTGATTCTAATGAATTAATGGATTTGCCTTTTGGTTACTTCTCGCCTTGTGTTCAAAAGTTAATTCAATAAGTACACTTACCAAAAAAAATGCCAAAAGATAAATTTCAACTTTTTGAAAAAAAATGGAATGCTAAAAGTCAAACTCCCAATTCAAAAGAAGGTCTCTGATTTGGTACAGTTGGACCAGTCAATGATTCTGAATTTTGCATGGTTGTTACTTGTGAGTCAGAAGAGGATTGCCTTGATGCAGAGGATGACTCTACTTATCAACTAATAGAAGATGCTCCGCCAGAATTTGAGGAGGAAATTAAATCTACTATCAATGAATTGAAAGAGATTAACCTCGAGACTGAAGAACAACCCCGGCCTACATTTACAAGTTCTCTACTTGATGACGAAGAGTCTGCATAATTGGTCAAACTATTAACAAAATTCAAAGATTGCTTTGCATGGAGCTATGATGAAATGCCAGGACTCTAAGCAGAGGTTGCAGTCCATAAACTTGGGGTGGACAAGAATATAACCCCAGTAAAACAAGCTTCCAGGAGGATGCGCCTTAAAATAGAACAACAAGTCATTGTCGAGGTGAAGAAGTTGATAGATGCCAACTTTGTTAAAGAGGAGCAGTACCCCACATGGTTGTCTAATATTGTACCTATTAGGAAGAAAAATGGACAGATCCACGTTTGTGTCGACTTCAGAAATTTGAACACGGCATGTCCAAAAGACGAGTTTCCACTACCTATACCAGAGATGATGGTGGATATCGCTTCAACACATGAAATTTTCTCCTTCATGGATGGATCATCGGGATACAATCAAATCAAGATGGCTCCCGAGGATGCAACACTTACAGCCTTCAGAACACCAATTGGAATTTTCTGCTACACAGTGATGCTGTTCGACTTAAAGAATGCCAGAGCAACATATCAGAGTGCAATGACAAAGATTTTTGACGACCTCATTTACAACCAAGTAGAATGCTACGTGGATGATTTGTTCATCAAAAGTAAACAAAAAATAGACCATTTGTACGATTTGAGGATCGTATTTGAATGGTTACGACGATATGACCTTAAAATGAATCCCTTAAAGTGCGCCTTTGGTGTTACCTCCAGGAAATTTCTAGGATTCATTGTCTGTCATCGGGGAATCGAGATCGACCCGGATAAGATTAAAGCTATCTTTAAAATGCCTTCCCCTAAAACTTTGAAACAGCTACGTTCCTTCCAGGGGAAGTTGGCATGTCTGAGACGCTTTATTTCTAATCTCTCAGGTAGGTGTCAGTCTTTCTCGACATTAATTGAAAAGGACGCAAAATTTATTTGGGAAGAGAAATGCCTGCGGGACTTTGAAGACGTTAAATAATATTTAATGACACCTCCTGTTTTAGCAGCCCCTATCCCAGGGAAACCGTTGATACTTTATACCGCGACTTTGGATGACTCTCTCAGAGCCCTCTTAGCCCAAGTCAATGATGAGGGTAAGGAAAATGCACTCTATTACTTGAGTCGTTGTCTAATACCGACGAAGATAAGGTATCCATCTATTGAGAAGCATTGTCTGGCGTTAATTTTCGCCGCCTAAAAGCTTAGGCATTACATGCTTTCGTATATGATTACCCTAATCTCGAAAGTTAATCCATTGCAATATCTGATGACCCGACCAACACTTTCCAGACGTTTAGCAAGATGGTCAATGATCTTATTGCAATTTGATATAACTTTTGTTCCCCTTCATGCTATAAAGGGACAGATACTAGCAGTTTTTCTCGCTGCACACCCGCTGCCAGCTGGGTCCTCTCTCAACGACAAGTTGTCAGATGAGCAAATACTGCAAATGGAATTTTCTAGTGCACAACGCTGGGAAATGTACTTCAATGGTACTTCATCAGCTAGAAAAGACAAAGGAACAAGCACAGTTATACCAGGAAAAGCAGGAATCAATTTGATCTTTATTACTCCAGATAAGGGTATGTTGAGGTTCTCACACAATCTGACAGAGTCGTGCACCAACAATGAAGCATAATATGAAGCTTTAATCACCGGATTGGAATTGACAATCTCAATGGATATAACAAACATTTTCATTTATGGCGACTCTGAACTTGTCATCCAGCAAGTCTCCGGACAATACAGAATTTTGAAACTAAGATTAGCATAATACCATCAGTACACGATGATGCTTCTGGAGCAGATTCTTGAGGTGACTTTCTACCAGATCCGTCAGGGAGATAATGCCCATGTCGACTCTCTAGCAAAACTCACTAAGGAAATAGCGTGTCCCCCAGAGGATTCCATCAAAGTCACGGTGCAAGGAAGACGAGTCTTGTCTTGAAACGACTTCAAATCTCTACACAAGCTTGGAAAAGAAGAAATAATAATTATAGTTACATACATCAACAAAGATTGGCGCAAGCCATTAATAGAATATTTGTAAACTGGAAGATTACTAGAAGACAAGTCAGCAACATATCATATCACAAGAAGGGCCATGTCTTACAACCTGGTGGGAAACGTTCTCTACAGAAGATCATTCGACCAAATGTGGCTACGGTGTTTGAGCAGAGCCAAAGCACAAATATTATCAAAGAAGTACATGATGCATTGTGTGGCGCTCAACAGTCAGAGCCAAAAATGAAAATGAAGATAAAAAAACTCGGGTATTATTGGCCAGCAATGATGTCCGATTGTATGGATACAGCCAGAAGATGTCACCAATGCCAAGTGCATGGGGTGGTCTTTCACCAGCCTCCGAATGTGCTACACACAACTGTTACCTCATGGTCATTCGAGTGTTGGGGCACGGACCTAATATGTCTGATAGACCCTCCATCTTCCAAAGGACACATATTTATACTTATCGCTACAGATTACTTCTCCAAATGGGCAGAGGCAGTACCGTTACGTGAGGTTATGACACAACACATCCTTCAATTTTTCAAAAGCCAAATCGTCTAACGTTTCAGAGTATGAAGAAGAATAACTTCTGACAAGGGGACAGCTTTAAAAATTATAAAGATCAACAAATTTGTCAGAAGACATGGGATAAATTGGAGATACTCTACAATTTACTATCCCAGAGCAAATGGTCTAGCTGAGGCTTTCAACAAGACACTGGTACAGCTTTCAAAGAAGACACTGGAAGAAAAGAAAAGGGATTGGCACAACAAACTATTAGAAACCTTGTGGGCCTACCGGACAATTTTCAGGACTCCCACTCGGTGTACACCCTGTGTGCACGTGTATGGGGCCAAGGCTGTGCTACCGCTAGAAATCCAGACACCATCTCTCAGAGTCATCGTTGCCAACCAACTCACAACGGAAGAATGTGCAAAACTAAGACTTGAAGAAATGGAGAGTCTCGAGGGAAAATGACTAGAAGCACAACAACATTTGGAGCTCTACCAGGCAAAGATGGTACAAGCCCATGACAAATTGGCCCGCCCAAGGACATTCAAAGTTGGTGACCTCATGCTTGTGCTCAAAAGACCTATTCTTGCACATCGCAAAATAGGTGGAAAATTCAAGCTAACTTGGGAGGGACCATTTGTCGTTGAGAAGGTTTATACAGGAGGAGCCTACCAGTTAGTGAACTTCCGGGGCGAAAGACCCATGTTACCAATAAACGGACGATACCTGAAAACCTTTTACGCAACCTGATGCTGCTCAATGTCGCTTGCCTTTGCTTTGTGTGAAACTTTGAAACTTTGATTATTTTAGGGTTATCTATGTGGCCAAATATCTATGACCGGGTCCAAATTTTGTAATTAACCTCATTATAATGAAAATTTTGAGAAAATTTTTTGAACTTCACAGGTTCTCTTTTCTACTTTAAAATTTAAATACCCAACTAAATTAAACGAAACTCACACATAAAATGAATGATCCTCTTCATCAAAACAAACTAAAATTTACTTTAATAAATACTTTGTTTTGTTCTTGTTCGTACCAAGCTTCAACTGACTGACATTTTTCCTGTCATCCACAGAAAAATGTCAGGATGGAGGCTGATCTTTGCCTTCCAGGACGGCTGGAACCTCGCACTGAATGAAGACATGGCGTTGAAAGAAGGTGTCATAGATTTCAACGTGGATTTCAACCAAGCTGATATGGAATACGAGGGTCCTCTAATGAATGTAGTCAACAGTAAAGAAAAGGAGGGACTACCTTGACTGTTGAGGGTAACCACTCAAGACAATGTGTCACGCAAAGGTAAAAACGTGATAGCGGAACAAGATCCGATGGAAGGTCCCGACCGTCTGCCCTCCATGGTAGCTACTCCAGCAAGAGACCTGATAGCCGCCTGTAATGAACGATTACCGAATACTTCGCTTCATAGGACGCAACGCAGAAATGCAAGCCGAAAGAAGCAAAGAGCCTTCCTATGACAGGAATGCAAACGCCAGAGAGACGTGAACAATTTTCTTACCCCCATTCCTGAGGGACATATTTACGACCCAATTCTGAGAGAAACTTCTGCCAACCTGCCCACTACAGATGAAGAGTGAGGATTTGTGACAAAATCAGATGCTCTCTCAGTTCCAGATATCTTATGCAAGGGTTGCCCAAAATGCAACGTTGAGGTACCAGCCGGGACATCAGTCACGGGCACTTTTGTAGAATGCCCAGATTACAATGTTTTGCATCTACAGTGTTTAAGTACATTAGAAGAATACACTTCAAGCACCAACGAGTCTCAAACTCCAGACTTTGCAACAGATGAACTGTATGTCCCACTGGGGACGAATCAGCACGCACCATGGAGCCCAGGGTCATACATCCCACTAGAGGTCGAATCTCATGTTCTGGATTGACCAACACCAGTTTGGTTTCCCGCCGAGGCCTAAAGGAAGGAACGCCCAAGGCAGTTGCTAACCTCTGGTATGGTAGAATACTACAAGATAAGTAGAGTAAATAAAAAAGAATTTGTGTTTTATGAAGAAGTTCAGGGAAAGTTCGTAAACATATTGGAAGGCCTGGAGCTATACACCAGGGTTTTCTCTGAGACGGATGAAAGAGTATTTTGGACTGCATCTTTGATTTAATAGACAGAGGCCGAGCGGGCCTTCTCATGGAGAGGACGTATTCCGAGCCAAAGAAATGGATGAGGGGAAAGGGAAGAATCACCATCCAATGTGGCTGTTGCTACAACTTCACAAATGATAGACAAAGAAATCCGCCTAGGATCCTCAGATACAACCAAGTGGATCCGTTACCACCGATGATAAAATGGATGGTCAAGTGGAATATTCTACCTGCTACTTGCATTCCCAACAGTTGCATCATTAACATTTATGAAGAAGGTGACTGCATTCCCCCACACATCGATCATCATAATTTTGTGATACCTTTTTGCACGGCCTCGTTCATGAGTAAAAGCAATATTCTATTTGGAAAAGAAATCGATATAGTCGGCCCTAGAGAATTCAGAGGAGCTGTGGAGATTCCTCTTCCAGTTGATTCAGTACTTGTCCTGAAGGGCAATGGTGCGGACATTGCCAAACACTGCATTCCAGGAGTGCGACACCGTAGGGTGTCTGTAACCTTCCGCAAAATGGACAATAGTTAAATATCGTATGGATTCCAGCATGACCCAAAATTGGAGGAGTTATTTCCATATGAGCTATGAGAAGATTGTACCTCTACATACATGCAAAAGGAATTCTTATCCTGGAGCATGACTTAGAAGGTCTGCTTGATCAAGAGCTCAGCATACCTGGTAGAGAGGGTTCACTTTCCTTCTTTTAACAGCATGAAATGTATTTGATTTTATTCAGTCTACGATGTACTCTTAGCATGAGATGATTTTCAATGTATTTCGACATGGATTACATAATGTACCCTTTGAGGTGTTAGCCTATGTCTGATTTATGACATCTCTTTTTAGAGCAAATTAATGGAAATTTCTCTCAAATTGTGCCTCTTTGTCAGTTGCCTCTTTGTGCGATGGATGAAAGCTGTGAATCTTGCGATGGTTCAGAATTTCAATGAACAAATAATGAAACAATAAATCATCAACAATAAATAAAACGTAAATGAAAAATAATCACAAATGAGAAATAACGAAACAAATTTCTTTTGAAAATCAACTAATTAAAATTAAAACTTTGAAAACATATTTTGAAAAATTAAATGTGATAAAAAAAATAAGAAAATAAAACAAACCTGTTGAGTGGATTCTTCCATTTTTGAAATTTCCTACTCTTTGTGCGCGCAGCACAACTATCGTTATCTACACTAGCTCTCTGCACATCCCCGTAGAATTTCACATTCTGCACAAAAACTCACAAAGCTTTATAGATTTCCTTCAACAAAATCAACCTTTTCACATGATACACTTTGGCAAATTCAACACCCCAAGCTCTTTATAAATTTTAATTTTTACATCTTTGAATCAATATCTAAATTCTGATTCTTATCTTTCGAGGTAGGTACTTAAATCCTGACTATCACATCTTCGAATTGATACTTACATTTCAATTCTCACATTTTGAGGTCGATACCTAAATTTTAAATCTCTCCTTGGATTTGATACCTACATTTCAATTCTCACAACTTTGAATTGATATTTACATTTCAATTCTCACATTTTGAGGTCGGTACCTAAATTTTGAGTCTCTCCTTGGAATTGATACCGACATTTCAATTCTCTCATCTTTGAATTGATGCTTACATTTAAATTCTCACATTTTGAGGTCGATACCTAAATTTTGGCTCTCTCCTTGGAATTGATACCTACATTTGAATTCTTACATCTTTGAATTTAAATTTACATTTCAATTCTCACATTTCGAGGTCGATACCTAAATTTCGACTCTCTCCTTAGAATTGATACCTACATTTCAATTCTCTCATCTTTGAATTGATACTTACATTTCAATTCTGACATCTTAAAATTGATACTTACATTTCAATTCTCTCATCTTTGAATTGATACTTACATTTCAATTCTAACATTTCGAGGTCGATACCTAAATTTCAACTCTCTTCTTTGAATTGATACCTACATTTCAATTTTCTCATATTCAAATTGATACTTACATTTCAATTCTAATTTTCAAATCAGTCCTACATTTTTGATTCATTACATTTGAGGTCGGTCGGTCATTACATTCCAACACTCTCTTTTGAGAATTGATATACATTTCAATTCTCATTTTCACATTTCTAATTCATTACATTTGAGGTCGGTCCTTACATTTTGACACTCTCTTTTGAGAATTGATATACATTTCAATTCTCATTTTCATATTTCTGATTCATTACAT
>JXCR01138438.1:2394-18643 GCA_002079205.1 Phalaenopsis hybrid cultivar | reverse complement strand
ATATCATCAGGTCCTACAGACTTTCCACCCTTGGTTTTCTTTAAAGCCTCCTCAACTTCTTTTTTGCTAATGCGACAGTAAAAATAAAACGTTTTATTATTATTTACGATATTAAAATCACTAAGTTAGATTNCCCTCTCTTTTGAGAATTGACATACATTTTAATTCTCATTTTCACATTTCTGATTCATTACATTCAAGATCAATCCTTACATCCTGACTCTCTCTCTCTCTCTTTTTGAATTGATACCTAGATTTCAATTCCCACCTTGGGGTCAGCACTTGCATACTGATTCCCATCCTCTAGAACATTCTAAAATTTCATAACTCAAAGTCCACTCTCCAATCCCCAGCAAGAGCCCCCACTTCTTGACTTAATCAAACACTCACCAGCTAATTCCCAAGAAGAAACAAATCACATACATGACCCTACACATATTTTTGGGTCTGTTGACTTAGGAATTTGTATTGGTTTTTGTTGATCTCGTCGGTCAACACTAATACGCGCGGTGTGCCTGCCCAGCACACCACACCTATTGGGGGTCCATTTGTTGACTTCATTTTTGGTTCAGGTTTAGTTTTTTCCTCTTTAGTAGCCTAAGGTCTAGCCATAGGACTTTCCTATTGACTATTCTCAAAAAACTAGAAAAGGCACCCTCACCATTAGAAATTCTACCCTCTTCTCTACTCAACTTGAAGTTCCACATGTTGGTCTCAACCTCTAAATACTTAGTAGGTGGGGTCACTTTTAGGGTAACTCAAGATGAGCCACCCTTAAGACTGCCTGACCTTAGGGTTGACCCTGGGTGCTGGTCTGGAGCTAATTCACTCACTACACTCACACTCAATCACAACCCAGAACTTCTAGGCTTTGGTCCCTGTATTCTTTTGGGATACTCATGTAGATGGTCCCCTAAACCTACCAGCCCTAGGGTTATGGTTTGGCTAAGAACACTATGTAGAGGACCCAAAATGGGGTTTCCATTGGTCCATGACTTGTTGGTGATGGTTGATACCTCAACCCTACCAAGATACCCAACCTACCCTTTTTGCCCCTCAGCACCCCAAATTACCTAAACACCCTAAATACCCAAACTTTGCCAAAATTCCCAAGTTTACCCAAAATACCCAAATTTGATCAAAATTCATTTCAAACCTTTTGAAAACCTCCAAATTATCCAAAATTACCCAAAATCTCCAAAGATGGCCAAATTACCAAAATACCCCCCCCCATAGACCAAAAAATTCCAAAAATTCCTAGAAAATCTTAANCACTATGTAGAGGACCCAAAATGGGGTTTCCATTGGTCCATGACTTGTTGGTGATGGTTGGTACCTCAACCCTACCAAGATACCCAACCTACCCNAAAATCCCCAAATTTGCCTTTAAAGACCCAAATTTCCCCAAATTCAACCCAAATGTCCATCAATTTGATCTCAATTGGCCCTAATTCCAATCCTAAACTCAAATTAACTTTTGATATGACCAAACTAAACCAAATACAAGCCTAAATGGCCCATGATTTGAGCCCAATTTTGACTTAGGTTAAAACCCCAATTTTGATCATATGACCTAACCTCATCAAATTGAACCCATAGCCTAGTTAATTGGCCCCAATGAATGTTGAAAAACCATTATAACATACTTATAAATCAAAATAAACTATTAATTGGCCATGGTAAAGCCTCAAATCGATTTGATTTTGGCCTAAATCCAAAATTCCCAAGTTTAGCCCCAAATTGGCTAAGTCCCCAAATTTCACCCAATTGATTGCCTTAACCTCAAAATTGGCATCCAATTCATGTTTAAAACTCTTCATGAGGTCCTTACTGACCATTTACAATAATCAGTTTGGACTTAGCCCAAATCTAACCCAAACTAGACCCAAGTCTAGCCCAAAATGACAAAATTGATTAAAATCAAAATTCCCTCAAATTGACCCTTAAATTGAACTCAAAACCACTTACACTCTTCACCAAAGTTGTTACTTATGATCATTTACACCAAATAAAACATTTAATTGGGCCAATTGACATGGTGAACCTAGCCCAGACCCAAGACTTGGTCATTTGCACCCATTTGGACTCATGCACTAAATGTGACCTAACCACCCTAAAGTCACCAAATCAACTCCATCACAGCCATTAGTTGGACTTAGTGACCAGTCCAAACAACATGAAAGCACCTAAATAAAGCCATGGACCAAAGGTCCCCTAAATCAAGGGATATTATTTCCAAAAATGCATGTGCTAAAGATATCCTTACCAAAATTAGGTTTTATTGCACTAAATTGCTGTGACATATTCCCCTGAATTCCCTGAGCTCCTAGCCACCTCCCCCTGGCCGGTCGGCTAGCCTAGTAGCCAGAATAGCTCAAAACTGAGAGACACCCCCATGGCACCTCACCCAAATCAAACCTAGAGGCCAGCTCAACAATCCAATTGATGAAGCTCCTCTGCCCTCCACCTAAGCACCACAATGCACCCAAGCTTATGCTCTGAGAGCCACTCCCATGACCATTTTTATAAAAACTCACCTCCAATGCCATGGGAGGTGTGCTAAAATTTTCTTAGTGAGGCCTCTCCAAACTTCACACAGAGCTTCCCTAAGATCCATCAGTGCATTCCAACCATTTTTCCTCACCAATTCCCATTGTCGGAGCTCAATTTTGAGCTTGGAACCTTGCCGGAAACCAGGTCAGAACCCAATACACCTACATAGTCCACCAAACCCAATTTAAGTTCACCCACACCTTCACAATAGTGAAAGAAGCCAAAGCCCCACAACCCCCCCAAAATAGCACCGACACTTACCTCCAGATCTCCAATCAACATGAGATTCTTATGTCTTTATGTTAGCATGCCCAATAGGTCTTAAAGGCTCAATCTTCTCCTCATCTAATCTAAAATCAACTCATGCATGTTCACAGAGTGTGAAAATAAGTGTAGGGTGTGCCAAACCACCAGAGGTCACTCCCAAAGCAATAGATCTACTGTTCATTTACTTAATAGAGCCTACATTTATCTCCATCACCTGCTGAATACAGAAGTTTAGGATGGCTCTATCCTTTGTCAGAATCATTCTTCTAGAAATAAAGTAGTGTCCAGCCTTAGATATTACATTAAGCATAGAAAGGGGAAAGTTTACCTTAACACCATTTTTAACTTTCTGGGTCCCTTTTCCATCAGTCAGATAAAAAATAACCTCATCCAAGGCCTCATTCATAGCAGAAAATGATTTATACGGGCATCTATAAACATCTTCCAATTGATAAAACTCATTTATTTTTCTTGAAGTTGTCAGAAGCTTCCGTAAAATTTGTGTAGAACACCAGCACAACACCAATAATCACATTGGCAGTAAAATAGCAGAAATTTTCCCACTANGTTGTCAGAAGCTTCCGTAAAATTTGTGTAGAACACCAGCACAACACCAATAATCACATTGGCAGTAAAATAACAGAAATTTTCCCACTGCTGAGCATTGATCAATCGCTCGACTTCTCCACCAGGATTTCTAAATCCCCCATCCAGAATCACTTTTTTATTTTCACGTAGACTATGAAATCAAACACAAGCTCTGAAGCTAACAAATTTTTGTTCATCATAATCTACTTTTCTTTTTTCCTTTGCTCGTTCTCGGTGCCATGGGAAATCTAAAAAAAATTGATAAAAATCCAAAGAAATTCCAAAAATTTTAAAAATCACAATGCAAAATGATTTAAACTTAAATCCACTAAGTAAGAGTTCTTCACCAAAGGATTTTCTCAAAATCTCTCAAAAAATTCCAAAATTTTTGGATCTCGACAATGTGAGATAAATCCTTGGTGAAAATAAAAAATTTTTAGTTCAAAGTGTAGCTCTTACCTAGAGAAGATGAAATCCAAAGTTCCTTTGCCTCAAAATCGCCTAAAATCTGACCAAAATCAAGTCCTAGGTGCAAAAACCGAAAGTTAAAGGTGACTCAAAGGGTAAAAATGGCGGTTTACAGTGAAAATCATGAAATTTAAGGAGTTTTGGCTATTCTCAGGTCGAGGGCGCCGTCGACACCCATGCTAGCCCTGAAGGCCTAAAAATTTTTGATTTTTTCAATTTTTTCTATTTTCAATTTCCTTTCAATTTTCTTCAAAGTATTTTTATTATTTTTAAACACAAATTTTTATCTTACAATAATTTACNGGCCTAAAAATTTTTGATTTTTTCAATTTTTTCTATTTTCAATTTCCTTTCAATTTTCTTCAAAGTATTTTTGTTATTTTTAAACACAAATTTTTATCTTACAATAATTTATAAATAAACATTTTCACAAAAAATCATTTTCACAAACAACAAAAAACTAACTTTATATATGAAAATGCACTTTTACAAATACATTTTTCCAATCACACTTTCACACAGATAAAGTAAACTAAATTATAAATCAGCGTCGAAATCTAGCCACAACACTAAATGCTGAAACAATACAAACNTGCACTTTTACAAATACATTTTTTCAATCACACTTTCACACAGATAAAGTAAACTAAATTATAAATCAGCGTTGAAATCTAGCCACAACACTAAATGCTGACACAATACACATAATCAAAGTTCATAGAGTTCTAAAGCAAAGCAAACTAAAATAAATCCACACAATCACACAAAATACATAAATATTTTTAAACTAGTAGAGAGCCAAAATTCTTCAGTTATTTTGCCTCTTCTTCAGTTCTTTTTTCTCCTCTAAAATCACCCATAGACTGGTAATGAATGTACAAATTGTAGAAGGGTCGGTACGGGGATTGATCAGACAAATTTTCTTCAATCCATCCTTTTTCTTTAAACATCCTCACTAATCCTGCTTCAATTGTCCCAGTATGATCAAAATTCTCTTTCATACTCCAATCTAGGTGATCGNAAGCAAAGCAAACTAAAATAAATCCACACAATCACACAAAATACATAAATATTTTTAAACTAGTAGAGAGCCCAAATTCTTCAGTTATTTTGCCTCTTCTTCAGTTCTTTTTTCTCTTCTAAAATCACCCATAGACTGGTAATGAATGTACAAATTGTAGAAGGGTCGGTACGGGGATTGATCAATCAAATTTTCTTCAATCCATCCTTTTTCTTTAAACATCCGCTCCAATCCTGCTTCAAATGTCCCAGTATGATCAAAATTCTCTTTCATACTCCAATCTAGGTGATCAAAAAGGTACTTAAGTTCTCCCACCACATTCATAATACTTTGAAGTTCTCTTTAAATTTTCTTTAATTTATTTTCCAAAGCAAGTGAACTTCCAACTATTGGTGGCATCAATGGAGTTGAAGCATGTGATGAATGATATAGGATAACATCTAATGCTTCATTCCCATTCCCAACATAATTATCATCAATAGGAATCATGGGTTCCCAAGGTAATAAAGCTTTTTCCAAACTTTCAAATGGAACTTGAGATTGAGTACAAAGTAGGAAAATTGAGGAAGGACGCCCAAGTCCACAAATTGGCCCATTCATAATAATACCCATAACAAATTTAAAAATAATAGATCCTATATCAATGGGCTTTTCCATTTGAATGCAATAAATTAAAATAGCACTTTCATTATTGACTCTACTAATCTTCATGGTAGGGAGTAATTTTGTACAAATGAAGAAATTCCACTACTTCCATATTGGATCAAGTGATGAAGCAATAAAAATAACATATCCCTCATCTCGCATTTCCCAAATATCACTTTCATCCGTCAGAAAATTATAGACATCTTGCATCAAATCTCTCCTAGGGATAAAATTTGTATAGTGACAGATTGGAACGTTTTCTATCATATACAACTCATTCATTCGCACAGGAGTAAATCGTATTGCCTTACCTCATACGAAGACAACTCCTTGGGTAATTCCATGTAAGTTAGCATTGAATTCCTTCACCACTGGTACAAAAACTACAACGGTAGTGTAGCACAAAACTTCCCATCCTCTTTGTACAATGATCTTATGAATCGGAGAACTTAGATTAATCAATCCATGATTTACAAAGCTTCTCTCTTTGATCAATCTCTTCTTCGTAATGATTTTTTTGTATAATCTTTGCGCGTCAAAACTGATAAACTTTCTTCTATTGAAAACTCCATACTTTGAAGTATTTCTGGAATTGGAGGCCATGAAATTTGAAATTAGGAAGATTCTGGTCGTCCAAGGCAGTTTTTAGGACTTTAAAAACACCTCCCGGCGGTTGTTAGGGAGTTATATCCTACCAAGTCTACAAAATTTGTCCTGAACAGTGCAAATTGCTGTTGGTGTTATCGGTGCTCGCGATGGCGCTGTTGGCACTATGGTCTGTCTGCAGGCGCCGTTGCGCCCATATTGGTGTCATCTGCNGCTTCATTCCCATTCCCAACATAATTATCATCAATAGGAATCATGGGTTCCCAAGGTAATAAAGCTTTTTCCCAACTTTCAAATGGAACTTGAGATTGAGTACAAAGTAGGAAAATTGAGGAAGGATGCCCAAGTCCACAAATTGGCCCATTCATATAAATACCCATAACAAATTTAAAAATAATAGATCCTATATCAATGGGCTTTTCCATTTGAATGCAATAAATTAAAATAGCACTTTCATTATTGACTCTACTAATCTTCATGGTAGGGAGTAAGTTTGTAGAAATGAGGAAATTCCACTACTTCCATATTGGATTAAGTGATGAAGCAATAAAAATAACATATCCCTCATCTCGCATTTCCCAAATATCACTTTCATCCGTCAGAAAATTATAGACATCTTGCATCAAATCTCTCCTAGGGATAAAATTTGTATAGTGACAGATTGGAACGTTTTCTATCATATACAACTCATTCATTCGCACAGGAGTAAATCGTATTGCCTTACCTCGTACGAAGACAACTCCTTGGGTAATTCCATGTAAGTTAGCATTGAATTCCTTCACCACTAGTACAAAAACTACAGCGGTAGTGTAGCACAAAACTTCCCATCCTCTTTGTACAATGATCTTATGAATCGAAGAACTTAGATTAATCAATCCATGAATTACGAAGCTTCTCTCCTTGATCAATCTCTTTTTCGTAATGATTTTGTTGTATAATTTTTGCGCGTCAAAACTGATAAACTTTTTTCTATTGATAACTCCATACTTTGAAGTATTTCTGGAATTGGAGGCCATGAAATTTGAAATTAGGAAGATTCTGGTCGTCCGAGGCAGTTTTTAGGACTTTAAAAACACCTCCCGACGGTTATTACGGAGTTATATCCTACCAAGTCTGCAAAATTTGTCCTGAACAGTGCAAATTGCTGTTGGTGTTGTCGGCACTCGCGATGGCGCTGTTGGCAGTATGGTCTGTCTGCAGGTGCTGTTGGCGCCCATATTGGTGTCGTCTGTGCCAGAGGCCAAATTCGTGTTTTTCAATTTTTTGTTCAATTTGATTCCAAAGTTCCTCTAATCTCAATAGTTGTTNTGCAGGTGCATTGCATAGTCCAAAAGACATTCTATGAAAAGCAAATGTTCCATATGAGCTTGTAAATGTTGTCTTCTCTTGATCCTTTAGAGCAATTAGAATTTGGTGATAACCAGTATATTCATGTAAAAAGCAATAATATTTATTTCCAGCCAATCTATCCAACATTTGGTATAGAAAGGGTAAAGAAAAGTGATCTTTTCTAGTGGCCATGTTTAATTTTCTATAGTCAATACAAATTCATAAACCAGTAAATTGTCTTATTGGGATTAATTTATTTTTCTCATTTTCTTCAACGGTCACTCCTCCTTTCTTCAGAATACAGTGAATTGGACTTACCCAAGCACTGTTTGAAATATGATATATAATTCCAACATCTAACCATTTTAAAAATTCTTTTTAAACAACTTCTTTCATTATTGGGTTTAATCTCCTATGAGAATCAACTTTAGGTTCATAGTGTTCATCTAATAGAATTCTATGCATAAAAATTGAAGGACTAATTCCTTTAATACCTGCTAAAGTCCATCCAAAAGCCTTTTTATATCTCTTCAACATCTCTATTAATTTTTGTTCTTGAATTTCAGTTAACTTAGAAGATACAATAATAGACAATGTAGATGACTCTCTTAAAAATACATATTTTAAATTGGCATGTAATATCTTCAGTTCAAGTTCAGGTGGTTTAATACTTGAAGGAATAAGATTTTTATTATATTTTCCCAACAAGTCTAAAGTTTCAAATTTGCCTTAAATATAATCCAAACTTTTCTCTTTTGTTTCATCTTCATTCTCAAGAAATTCTCCTTTCTTTAATTTGTCTTCAAATTCATTTTTAAACTGCTCATTACTCAGATAATCAATTACTTCCATCCTGAAACATTGGTTATCTTTTTCTATTGCAGGATATTTCATAGCTTTTACAATGTTAAATGTTACTTCTTGATCATTAATTCTCATTATTAATTCACCTTTTTGCACATCTATCACAGCTTTCCCTACTGCAAGAAATGGTCTCCCCAAAATAGTAGGAATTTTTTTATCTTCCTCCATATCCAATACTATAAAGTTTATAGGGAAACTAAATTTATCCACTTTTACTAATACATCTTCTATAACTCCTTTTGGATAACTTATTGATCGATCAGCTAACTGAAGAGTTATAGTAGTAGGGGAAATATCTCCCAAATCTAAACATTTAAAGATCGATAAATGCATAAGATTGATACTCGCTCCTAAATCACATAAAGCTTTTTCAAAAAACTTTTCACCAATAGCACAAGGTATTGTAAAACTACTAGGATCTTTTAATTTTTCAAGAAGTTTTTTTTGAATAATAACACTACACTCTTCACTTAGTGCAACGGTCTCATGGTCTGTAAACTCCATTTTCTNAGAGTGCCTATATTCCAAGATCCTATCCTAATATTAGTTTCATTAGTTTCATGGACTAAATTCTTTACCCGCATTCGCCCGTAATGTGGGAACCCTTGCTTATTTAACACTACACCCGGGCGCTAGTGTAGCAGCCTTTGCACACTTTCACTGTATTCAGGCTATACAGCGCGTCGCTTCCATGTACCGCCCTAGTACTTACACAATGATCAAAAGGATTCATGTCATGATTTTTTTGACAAGTTTTACGCTGGTTGTCGACTACCTAACACAACCCTCCACTTTTCTCATCCGGGCTTGGGACCGGCAACGGCAGTGTTAATAAGTTTTTCAAAAAATAAGTTTTTATGTGGACATTTCTAAAGGAGTCTTATAAGCAGTTTTATATGCCCATAATGAAATATCTAATCTAGCAAACCAATCCAATTTATAGGGATTTATAGCTTTTTCTAAAATTCATTTAATTTCATGATTTGATATTTCTGCTAGACCTCTAGTCTGAGGATGATAAATAGTAGAGAATCTATGCATAATATCATATTTCTTAATCAATTTTTTGATCCTCTTTTTCCTAAAATGAGATTCTCCTTCCGTAATAACTACTTTTGGCATTCCATATATTGTAAAAAAAATTTTAATTAAAAATTTGGAAACACTCCGAGCATCACATCTAGGTACAACAATAACTTCAATACTTTTTTTACATATAATCAAGATCTTGTAAAAATATTCTTAATTAAAAATTTAGAAACACTCCGAGCATCACATCTAGGTATAGCAATAGCTTCAATCCATTTGGACATTTAATCAACACAAGTAATATATATAAGTTTCCAAATGAAGGCATAAATGGTCCCATAAAATCTAATCCCCACACATCAAAATTTCAACTTCTAATGTGTAATTTAGAAGCATTTCATTTCTTCTAGAAATATTTTCTACTCGTTGACATCGATCACATGTTTTAATGTATTCATTAAAATCTCTAAAAAGAGTATGCCAATAAAATCCAACTTGAAAAATCTTATATGCAATTCTATTTGTTCCAAAATGTCCTCCAAATTTAGAATCATGACATTTTTCAATTATCTGTTGAGTTTCTTCATAAGGCACACACCTTCTAATAAGTAGATCTTTACATTGTTTATATAAATATGGGTCATCCTAAAAATGGAATTTTGAATCATATTTAAATTTTCAATTATGGATTTTTAATATCAGGTGGTAGAATATCACTTACAATATAGCTTACTATATTGCATACCACGGTACATCCATTTCATCAATACTATATAATTGTTCATCAGGGAAATTTTCTAAAATTTTATTTGCAAAATTAGTTAATACTTCTCTTTCTAGTCTAGAAAAATGAACAAATTTGATTATCATTTTCCTTTCTATCAACTACGGTAAAATCAAACTCTTGCAATAGAAGTATGCATCTAATTAATCTTGGTTTATCATCATTCTTTTGCATTAATTATTTAATAGCAGAATGATTTGTATGCACTATACATTTAGTTCCAATTAAGTAAGGTCTAAATTTTATCAAAGGCATAAATAATAACTAATAACTCTCTTTTAGTAGTAGTGTAATTTATTTAAGCATCATTTAGAGTTTTACTAGCATAATATATCACTTTAAAAACTTTGTTGTGTCTTTGTCCTAAAATAACCCCAATAGCATAATCACTAGCATCACACATAATTTTGAATGATTTTTCCCAGTCAGGTGGAACTATTATAGGTGTAGTGATTAATTGTTCTTTCAATAATTCAAATGCTTTTATGCTTCTTACAGGTGGAACTATTACAGGTGGAACTATTATATGCTTTTATACATCCATTAAAATAAAATTTTGCATCTTTTTCTAAAAGTTGGCATAATTGCTTAGTTATTTTAGAAAAAAAATTTATGTAACGCCTGTAGAAACCAACATGTCCTAAAAAGCTTCTTACCCCTTTAACATTAGTAGGAGGCGGTAATTTTTCAATAACTTGAATTTTTGCAGGATCTACTTCTATGCCATTTTCAAAAGTTTTATGCCCAAGTACAATATATCCTGCAACCATAAATTGACATTTTCTCAATTTAGTACTAGGTTGATTTTTTCACATACTTCCAGAACTTTTTCTAAATTATTAAACATAATTCAAACGAAGTCCCAAATATAGAAAAATCATCCATAAGCACTTCCATTCCATGTTTAATAAAATTGCTAAAAATTGACATTATGCATCTTTGAAATGTTGCAGGTGCATTGCATAGTCCAAAAGACATTCTATGAAAAGCAAATGTTCCATATGAGCTTGTAAATGCTGTCTTCTCTTGATCCTTTAGAGCAATTAGAATTTGGTGATAACCAATATATTCATATAAAAAGCAATAATATTTATTTCCAGCCAATCTATCCAACATTTGGTCTAGAAAGGGTAAAGAAAAGTGATCTTTTCTAGTGGCCATGTTTAATTTTCTATAGTCAATACAAATTCATCAACCAGTAACTTCTCTTATTGGGATTAATTCGNATAGGTCAATTAAGACATCAGAGGAGAAAATGTGATTTTTGAAAATTTAATTTAATTTATATAATTATTTTTCCTGCAAAAATAGGNATAGGTCAATTAAGACATCAAAGGAGAAAATGTGATTTTTGAAAATTTAATTTAATTTATATAATTATTTTTCCTGTAAAAATAGAATTTTCCAAAGAAAATTCCTAACTTGACCAAGGTAGATCCTAATCCCTTGAAATTTTTACTAGAGGTAGACCTAGAACAGTGAAGCCTTTCGACCAATTTCATGATTTTTAAAATTTTATTTGAATTTTAAGAATTATTTTAAGTTTTGGGTTATTTATTAAATATAAAATATTTTAAATAGAGAAAAATAAGTTTTATATTTTTGAAAAATCCTTCCGAGGTAAGGAAATTCAAAGGAGAAGATTTTATATTTTTTTGAATTTTTTTTGATTTGTTGGTATTATTTTTAGTGAAAACCCATTTTAGCCTTTAAAAATTATTTTTAAGCTTTGAAATTCAATATCTTTATTTAGAAAATCAGAAAAAATATTCAAATTGTTCCTATGTGCTTAGGAAGCAATTTAAAACATTTTTCACGAATTTTATTATTTTTGTGATTTTTATGGATTTTTAATTATTTAAATATTTAAAAATAGGTCAAAAATTAAGTTTTTATTTTAAACATCATTTTATTTTTAGAAAATACCCCCAATCACAGAGAGCTTAAAAAAACCAAGTTTTATAATTTTCAGGTTATATTTTGATTTTTNTTATTTGAATTTTAAGAATTATTTTAAGTTTTGGGTTATTTATTAAATATAAAATATTTTAAATAGAGAAAATTAAGTTATATATTTTTGAAAAATCCTTCCGAGGTAAGGAAATTCAAAGGAGAAGATTTTATATTTTTCTGAATTTTATTTGATTTGTTGGTATTATTTTTAGTGAAAACCCATTCTAGCCTTTAAAAATTATTTTTAAGCTTTGAAATTCAATATCTTTATTTAGAAAATCAGATAAAAATATTCAAATTGTTCCTATGTGCTTAGGAAGCAATTTAAAACATTTTTCATGAATTTTATTATTTTTGTGATTTTTATGGATTTTTAATTATTTAAATATTTAAATATTTAAAAATAGGTTAAAAATTAAGTTTTTATTTTAAACATCATTTTATTTTTAGAAAATACTCCTAATCACAGAGAACTTAAAAAAACCAAGTTTTATAATTTTTCAGGTTATATTTTGATTTTTAAAAATCATTTTAGTACTAAAAATATTATTTATCTTTAAAAATTTACTTAAGTTATCAAATGAACTCAAAATATTTTGAAATTTTTATGGTGAGTTCTCTAGATCCTAAAGAACAGTGGAGATTAAAAATCAAGTTATTTTGTTGTTTATATTTTTCAAAATTAATTATCTTAGTGATTTAAGGTTTGTAAAAAATAGGTGTATTTTGAATGACTGGCTTATGAAAATTTTTTCCANTATAAAGTACTTTGTGTTTGTTCATTTTTATGTTGGCCACTTTCCATTTCTTTCTTCTCTTCATCAACTTCAATTTCACTTTGGATCCTTATTTCAACTTCTTTTCTACTTTGTATATGAATAAATTTAATTTGCTCCATATTTTGATCTTTTGGATTAACTTCCACAGTAATAGGAAGAATTTCAGAAGGTCTGTTACTAAGTGCAGTAGCAATATATTCTAATTGATTTTCAATATTTCTAATAGCAACCCCTTGATTCTGTATTTGATTTCTTATATTCAACATTACTTCTTCCACCGTCAACTTCTTTTCCTTAACTTGTGGGTTAGGGTTAGAGTTAAATCTAGGAGGATAATAGGGTCAATAATTAGGATTTCCTTGATTGTTCAAATTTTCAGAAGGATTCACCAAATTGTTATAATTATTCTAACTAAAATTAGGGTGATTTTTCAATCCATGATTATAAAATTGTTATTTCAATTATTTATAGCATTTAAAGTTTCATAAGATGATTGAGTATCAATTGTCTGTTCTAGTTGATTTTCCTCTAATATTGGGGGTATGTGAGAATAATTCACTCCAATTTGAGCAATCTTTTTTGAAATTAAAGCAATTTGAGATGCTAAAATAAACATTACGTCAGAATCATAAATACTATCTACTTCTCTTAGGATTTACCCTTTCAAAGGGCCATTGAAAATTATTAGTAGTCATTTCTTCAATTAAAGAATATGCTTGTCAGCGCTATTTTTGGTTGGAGGAGTTGCTCGTAAGAAGCTGTCGGTCACCGGAATCAAAATCCTGTCACCCGCTTCAGAATGACGTTTTAATTTACATATATATTTAGTTTAGAAAAATATGAAATCAAACAAACCCATATTTTCATAGTTTGAATGAAAGAGCGCTGTACCTCAAATCCTGTATCTACCCCGAAGGATAAACACAAGACTTGAGGATGAGGCTCGATCAAATAAACTAAGGAATATGTGACATTCGTTTTGTCTGTGAAACCTTTATATTAGCTGACAAGTTCCCCTATCTAATATAAAGAATCAAATAGGGTTTATATTAACCTGGGTTCGGACATGCTTCCTATTTATTTAATATAAAAGATTAAATAGGGTTTATATTAAGCTGGGTTCGGACATGCTTCATATAAGGGTACCCCTATAGTTAATTACATCTTAAATGACCAAAGTCACCTAAGAAGACTCTCGATAAAAATTCCCCTATAGTTAATTACATCTTAAATGACCAAAGTCACCTAAGAAGACTCTCGATAAAAATCTAGCCCTATAGTTAATTACATCTTAAATGACCAAAGTCACCTAAGAAGACTCTCGATAAAAATTACGAAATATTATCTTCAAAGAGTTTCAAATGGTAGGACTTTTCAATGAGATCAGACGTAGAGGTGTGAAAGGAGAATGGTTCAAATTTGGAACATTTTGTTGTAGAGTCTAAAAGATGAAGAACTAGGGCATGTCATGGATCCAGAGGAGAACCTCGGTGACTTCCCAAGCTACCCTATTATTTGGTTTCATTTCTGAGGAGAATTATTTAGGTGTTTCATCCTGCCAATTGTATTACTTAGGGCTTACATTCGTGTGAAACTATCACACAAATAGCCTGGAAGATGTGATGGTTTAGGTCATGACAAACGATAACCTTAGAATCTTAAGACGAGTTAGGGCTTATATTGTATAGCAGGGCTATATAAAAGGCTTAAAGATAAGGTGAAGATTTACGTTGCACAAGCAAGCAACCTCGAAGTCCTATGGCTTTGTTGCTTATATCTAAGGAAGGAAGATTGGTTTAGCTGGGGAAGACAGGTTTTGCTGTTGAAGATAGTCGTGCTGGCCACCATGCTAGCTCCAAGATCCTTGCCGCGACAAGTTTGAGTTTTCTAGTGTGCCAAGTTATGATGTCAAATTAGGTGGCCTTATGGTTGAAGTTCTTTAAATTTTTATGGGGGCATGTTAAAGTTGATTAGAGCGACACCGATTAGGATCCCACGGTTCCCTTATTCTGGCACCACTATTTTCTATTGGATTCACTTAGTCCAAATAAACTTACTAAACTCAACTTAATGAGTTCTATAATTTTATTTAGACTGTGGGAAGCCTCATTAGCAACCGTAGGTTACCTCCTCCAAGGAATTCCCGTTCATCTGATAGAGATGTCTTAATTTAGTTGCAATTGTAGTATTGTGTGATGTTTGTGATTAAATTTTGAGTTGTTTTATATTTTGAATGTTGTGGGGGTGAATTTTATCTTGGTTGATTTTAGTTTTTGTTTTGGTTTTGGTTTTTTGGCTATCCTCATAGTTTTAGTTTTCATGCAGGGTGGCATCATTGTTTAACATGCAAGTTTGTAGGTATAAAAGTATAATATGAAAGTACAAGAAAGTCGACACTGAAAATTGTAAAAGCGTACCTGGCGAGTCTTCTCGTTCTACCTCTTGAAACTCAGAAGGCATGTTAAGGTAGTTTATATGAAATAGGGAAGAAAAATTTTGACGACCTACCTAACCCTAGGTCATATCTTGGTGGGTCCTTATTAATTTGATTAAGGATGATATTTGTCAAGCAAAACATATTAAGTTTAGTAGATCTCCGAGGTATCCAACAGATCTAGAGAAAGGAGCAGGTCTGTGCTACTCTCTTGCTGCCTGGTGGAAAATCTTGAGTTCTTTTAAACTTATTATGTTGCTTGATAACTCATCCTGCAAACACCCTAATGCTTAATGAACATTGATGTATCAATTACCCCTAAGAGTAAGGTAATTATCATCTGTAATTTAATTTTAAATATTATGTGGGTGAAGACTCTTAAAGAGGCAAGTTCGTGTTATTGGAACACTTAGCCAAATTTTAGTCCTAATGAGGCTTGTAATGTTTGAAAGATGTTTTTATTTTCAATGATGTTTACTTTTCTAATCTTTATTTAAATGAAAATTGATTTAATATAAGTCACTACTAAGCCCTTAAGACATAGATGAGTGTCTTAGTTAGTTTTGAAAATGTTAAGCCTTAGGTGGTTATAATTCATGATTTGAATTTTATTTGAAAATCAAAATAGGGGTGCTAAATTTACTAAATATTAACTTCAAAAGTCATATAGTCCTAGGTTCATTTTATTTTAATAAACTTCCAAATTTTAATAATCTAAAAATTTATTAACTTACTAGGTTCATTTTATTTTAATAAACTTCCAAATTTTAATAATTTAGAAATTTATTAACCTATATTTTCAATTGGGAAAGTGAGGTTGGTTTCTACCAATTAACCACTTATGTTTCAAACATCTAAATTAAGATCAGATGTTAACAATTTCCCTCTTTAAATTAAGCATAAATGTTAATTAAGGCTAAATTTCCAAA